>OMLP01017929.1:9397-22990 GCA_900302685.1 Spondyliosoma cantharus | reverse complement strand
AAAATGGCATACAGTGATATCAAAATTGAAGTTAGTGGGGGAAAACAAAAACAAAACAAGACATCACAGATCTCTGAGCTTCCAAGTGTGCTGCTATAAATAGTGTATGTGGGTCTGTGTGCATGTGTGTGTGCGTTACGCACTTTCAAAAGTCAATTATTTGTGGAGGCTGTGAAGAGAGTTGCACTGCCACATCACCTCAGGGCTTCATGGATCACATACATTACATAAGACAGTGTCATTTTCTAGAAAACGTGTGTTGTTATGAACATGCACACACGAGCACGCACACCAACCGCACTGCAGCAGGAAAGCAGTGTGAACGGCCTTTAATCTTTCCAGCACACTGATCAGTGCGTCCTTACATTATTCATCTGATTAGCTTCTCAGGGCGCAACATCTTCCCCGCTGTTTTCCCGATGCGCGCTGCACACTCGCATACTAACAGACTGACATACTGTAGGTCTAAAGAAACAGCACCTCCCCGGAATGCTTTGAACTATCATACGTGGAGGGGGAGGAGTGAGAGCTGGAATTCTCACCAGCTACAGTCCGGTTCAGCATTTTCATTTGTGCGGCAGGCATGCCTACTAATCGTTGAAGTGCATCAGTGGGCATCTCTACCACGACAAGCCTTGTTGTTTAAATGTTAAATTCACAACAAGTTGTGGAGCCTGAATAGAAATGCAATGAAAAGAGCTGTGGACCCTGCCAGCAGCTCCTTCTCTGCTGCAGCTGCTGATTTGGGTCCTCGCTCTGTTTTGTTCTCACAATTTATCAGACTTTTTCATGCGACCTTTGTTTTTGCTCTCTAACAGGTGCATTTATACACAGAGCATTTATTTACACACAGTATTGGCAAAAGTAGAAGTACAAAAAAAGACTTTGTTACACTTAAGAGAGTACATGCAATCTGTTACTTCCACCTCTACGGGACCTATGAGAGCATTCCATTATGTTAGCACCTATGGCTTGTGTGTAAATTCAAGCTTTCGGTATTATTTTCAAGTATTTTGTTCTATTTAGATGCCTTATGGGTGTTATTGAAAACATTCAGCTGCCAAATGTGTCATTCCATCTCCTCCCTAACACTGCATACACGTCACAACACCACTGCACTTTGAGTCATCTACCCACTCAAGTGGCTGCCAGTTTGTTGTAGCCAACATCGCTAACGCTGGCAAGCAAATGTTAAGGTGCTAATGTTAAGTAAATAATGCTAACATTGCTAACACTAGCTCACATTAGGCAATAAAGTATGCCACCATTTTCTACGTTTTTTCTTTTCTACAATCTGGCAACTACCAAGACTATTGATCACTGACGAAACACAGATATCATGTATTTTATCATGTGTTTTACTATTGTCTCTCACACCTTGTCACCCTTTATTTCTGAACCTTTCTACAAGCTCTGGAGATGTGTTATTTTCAGAAAATGATTCATCGCCATAAAAATGTTATCACTATGACTCTAATGCTGATAACCAACCCTTTGGACACGACAAACATTGTCAAATTATTCACAATCATAACAATGTTTTTTGGTCTCTTCGGATTTTTAAGCAAAAGATAAACTTTGATTCTGCACATCTCCACACGCTCTGTAGATGTGCACTTAATTTAACTGCAGCTTTAATACGTGTTTCCACCAATGCTGACCTAGACTTCACTGCAGATGATGTTAGGACAGACCACCTGCAAACAATAATACTGTCCATTTCACCTGCACTGTGCAGTCTTTACAGTATTTACAGTTAAAACACCTTACGCACACCTTTAGAGTCAGCGCGCACACACACTCCAGTATGAGCTAGTTATGTGCAGGATAATTTTGTACAGCAACAAATATTAATTGTAAAAGGTGTCAGTGGTTGAGTTCTTAAAACCTTCCCAAATCCTTGCACAGTGACATACGCATTTTTGGAATGTTTTAACTGACAGACATTACATTAACTTTTAAGAACCTAAACTGTATGACTGGTTCCAGGTTCAGTCTGTGTCCTCTGTGTTTTACAAAACATAATGTTTTGGATGAAAAATGCAATTAAAAAAGCTTAAAGATTTGTGTGTGCTCTTTTGAAGGCAAGTTCAATTGTAGAGCGGCCAACCATGGACTAAGTGTGGCTAATATTGATTTTCTTTCACATTTGCATGAAATGACAATGTCATTAAATCAGTGGAAGGGCCCGGCCAGCAGTAGGCTGACAGGAGGCGGAACACCGCTTGATTTGCTCCCGAGCCAGAAGACGGAGAGGTGGATGTGAAGAATGTGGTGGCGATCATTTCTGAGCTTTTTCTTTCAGAGAAAGAGTGTAACACTTGGTCATACTTGCATGGACATTACTGGAGTTGTTACGTGATACCATGATACTAGAAATACCAACTCTATTTAAACTTTACCTGGGAAATGTAATCAAACTACTCCCCCAGTCCTGCGCATGCAATCTACGGTTTACATGGACAATACACAACAAGGCAGCGTGTCCAAAATTCTGACATGTAAATGAATCCTTGTTAGGCATAGCTGAACACATGTCCTGCTTAATCAGTCACCGTGTTTACCACGTTGGAAAAAAGTACCTGTAACTCTGATTTAGTATCACCTACTGAGCAGAGCTGAAAGGTTCAGCAGCTTGTCATCAAAGTGGGGGGAGAAAAGTGGAGCCAATGACGATTACAACTCATTAATCTCCCCTCATCCGAAGAGGATCTCATCGCTCAAATCAAATAAATCATTCCCGAGTCATTAAAAAAACAATTAGCGGTCCATTGGCAAGTATCACAGACCTCCAGTATGGCCACCTGAAACCCTTCTATAGGTTTTCACACTCTGACACGACCATTATCCTTTAGAGAGATAAATGGCTCGAGCCCATATATGAATAATAACGGGATTAGATTAGATGGTACGGGAGGAAAGATGGAGGTAGATGGAGCAGCCAACAGAAAGCAAGGAGCAGGAGAGCTTAAAGGCAGAAAGAGAGTGCAGAGGACATAAAGAGATGGCAGTTAGAGTGTGTGTGTGTGTGTGTGTGTGTGTGTGTGTGTGTGTGTGTGTGTGTGTGTGTGTGTGTGTGTGTGCGTGCGTGCGTGCGTGTGTGTGTGTGTGTGCGTGCGTGCGTGCGTGTGTAAGAATATATCTCCCTACCTCTATGGGTCCTTGGCCACTCTCTAGGTGGTGTAAGAGAGAGAGAAAGAGAAAAACGTGCTTGCCGAGCTACAGAATGCATTAGCTGAATCACTAATTAAGCTTTCTACCTTAGAGGTCCCATCCCACCATATAGCAGCCTCCAGTGGAGCAGACAATAACCAGGTAAGCTGGAAAAAAATTTAATTTAGAAGAGCTGAAATTTGAATTCTCCACACTTTTGTTTAAAAGAAATACGGCCTGTAATGATACTACAGCTGTTGTGCAGATGCTTCCATTATTCAAAAGTAATAAAATGTTTCCAAACCGTCTAAGCTTCAGGTCTAAGTGGGCTTTTCCCATGGTTCACTGACATTTGTGAAATTGACACAAGTTCTGTGCTGCGCTACCAGCTACAGCACTTAACATTAATAGAACAGCATAATTAGGACTGGTTATCAGAGTTAGAGTTGTAGGTCATATTGATAACATTTTTTTGGAAACAAATCATTTCTTAAGAGTAATATATCTACAGAGTGTGTAGAAAGGTTCAGAATAGTAGTAAAAGTATTATAAAACGTTATGACTGTGAATAAACAATTTGAGTTCCAGTATGCAGCCAGCATACTGTAGTGTCTCACGTTAGCTAGCAACGTGACGTAGTGCAACAACCTGGCAACCCCTTGTGGGGCAGATGACTCGAACAACAGCGGTGTTGTAACATGAATGCAATGAAAGGGGGGATCTGGAATGCCAAATTTAGTGGCTGAATGACATAATTACCTCCTTTGAGTCTCCTGTCTCTTTACCATATTCAGTATTTACGAAGCCGCTTCATGCTGTTAGGGCTAACTAGCTACAAACCTAACGCTAGCACTGATTCCTAAAAGACGTTACTTAATTATTCTTGTTATTTCAACGTCTGCAACTTCCACAAACTCAGAGCTGTATTAGTCTCTCCTTATAGAAATGATAGCTAGCTGGTTAGCTGTCTCTTTGGCGGTCCGAACTATAGTGATGGCAAATAACCATACTTTCATTAGTTGTTTTAGCTACAAGAAATCCAGTGACCGCTGTACATTACCCCGAACAACATTTGACCTCAGCTGCAAAACTTACTTAATGTACAGCAAACACCAAAATACATATAATGACTTTGTTTGCATAAATTAATTCTAATTTCAGCTCAACTTTAAACATTTAATATGTAGCGTCTGCCCTTAGCGGTCCCTCTATCTAAACATAACGAAAGACATTTGCAGAGTGTTTTGATCTGGACCTACTGGAGAATAAAACACCCAGATTCACATCGGATTCTGCTCTGATCTGGAGCCGTTTACCGACGAGAGGAGAGCTCAGGGATTAATTTTTAAATTAGCAGTGTGGATTAAAAAATTGATTTATCTTCAGTCCTGTTTATCAACCCGACTGCAGCAGCGAGCAGAGGAACTTGTGGTATTCGTGTTCTGTAATGTTGACTACTGACTGGGGAAATGCACTTTACTCCATGAACAGAGAGGAGAGGGAGGCAAACAGAGAGAGAGAGATAGACTTCTCTCTGGGTTTTAACAGTGTTGGAAACATTTGGTATAACTCAACAAAACATAGCAAAGGTCTGGTTGTTTTCTATGCAGGAATGTTACATACATATCTTTGTTTGATTTGGGAACCACTGAAGGCACATAAATAGACTTGCATTTCTATAGTGCTTTTTCAGAGCACTCTCAAAGCACTTTGCAACACATGTCACATTCATACACTGATGGCAGAGGCTGCCATGCAAGGTGCCAACTGCTCATCAGGAGCAGTCTGGGGTTCACTTGCTCAAGGACACTTCGACATGCAGCTGGGGGAGCCGGGGATTCGAAGCAGCAACCCCTATTACTAGACTACCTGCTCTACCTGCTGAGCTACAGCCGCCCCACATAACGGCTGGAACAAAGTCCGAGGTTGTTTGCCTTATGTAAAGTGGGCCCATCTTATCCATCACATGTTATCCTCTTCAAATGACACCAAAGCTATTTCCAGAGTGGTGACTGGCCTGAACACAGATGCGCCGCACTCAAACTGTCAAATCTACATACAAATAGAAACAGAAATATAAAAGACAGCGCAGAAGATTGTAAAATGTCTCAAAGGAGGACATTTGAAATTCTGTTACCTCTTCTGTTCCTTTTGCATTCTTTGATATAAGGCAGCCACAGAAATTGACAGACATAAATTTGCTGTTTATTGGAGTCACCTCGGAGGATTTAGGTGGATCTGCAAAATTCTAATAGTTACATCTCACTTAGGGCCATCAATGCGTGATGCTGCCTAGAGCAGCTTTAGAGGAAAACATACTGGCTAAGAGCATACTCACTTAAAAATGCTCTCCAGTAAGGCAAGTCAAAGTCACTTGACTAATTAATCTAACTAAAAAAATCTTCTACTTCAAGTAATGGTCATCATTTAAAGTACCTAATCCTTGTGTTTTTGTGTGTCATTGTGCGTGTGTGTTTGCGTGCGGATGAATTTTATGTAAAAAGCATAAAAAGGAAAGCGTGAATGCGTATGACTCATGCCGTCCACAGGTATTCGGGTGAGTAATTAATTAAAGAAGACACCTGTGGAATCACATTTTCCACGAGTTTAATGAGATATTGAGAAAGCTGTTGAGAACAATGGGTGAGACTATAAAGAGAAGGGATAGAACGGGAGAAAGTGAAGCCATTACTGTTAATCTAAAGTGTTTGACTAACCTGGAAAGATTTTGTGTTGATCACAAAGGGCGGCATGTTAAATAGAGACAGAATGAGGACAAAGTAGAGCAAAGAAAGGGCACATAAGACGCCAACAGGCAGGTTGTGGAGGTGAGGGAGGTGTGATGAGGGAGAGGAGGAGAGAGGAAGGAAGAGGAATTAGAGAATGACAAGTTGAGACAAGTCTGTGAGATCAAAGGTGAAATAATGAGGGCGCAGACCATAAAGATGATGATATGAGCAGTAAGAAAGACATAATGGCTAATAAGGTGTCCACTCTCAGGAATTCATTGACAACGTGGAGGCCAGAACAGTCCAACGAGCAGTGGCGCTCTAATCTTACATGATAGTACATTAAATAACTTAACAAACTATTCAAAAATGACAGCCTGGGCTCTGATTAACATTTTGTGATGGATACTGCCCGCCGAGGTGTACATTATCAGGAGTTAATGGAGGCAGGGCATACAGATGTTGTTTTAGTTTTCTTCGTTACTGCTGAAACAGGTCAAGATAAGATAAGGATAAGAGACATGCTAAACCAGCTAAGATTTGTCCCGAGGCCCACGGCAGTCGCAGGAAAATGAAATGTGACTCAGGCTAGCCAAACAACGGGAAATCAGAGACTGTAGTGTCCACATCTTTACAGAGACCTGTCTCCACCATAACATCCTGGATCAAGCTGTTGCACTTGACGGATGGACCGTGTTTCGAGTAAACAGAAGGCAGGACTACAGCTGGACGAGGAGCAGAGGACTCATCCCTGATGCTCAGTGCTCAAACACAGTCAAAGTGGATGGATAGTGTTTAACTGCTGTTGAACTTTTAATATGAAGGCCGACCACATTATCACCACCACTTGTTGTTGCTGTTTACATTCAAATAAATAAAAAGTTTCGATGTTATCTCAGTGTTTCCCACACATTAATTAACCCTAGCCCTAACCCTGACCTAACCCTAACCCCGGATAAGCGGAAGAAGATGGATGGATCATTTATTTACGGCAGTCCGTCACAATATCAACATTGGCCGCCACATATTGATTTTTCATTTTTGGAGCTGCGCATCGCGTTCTCACTCACCATTAAAACCAACGAAGAGGAGGAGGAGGACTATTTAACACAGTTGGTTTGACCGTAACTTCCTCTGCAAAGAAGACGTCTGGCGTCATGGTCGAGATCAAGCCCGCACAAAGAGCGCCAGGCCTTGAAGACAGTTTTTGTTGTGGCCAAGCCATGTCATTACATCCTCATGTGATGCACTGGGGACAAAAGCTAACATTGTGAAAGACTCGTCTGTGAAACGGTATTAAAAGCCTAATAACCCTCCACGAAATTACTTGTTTTACTGTGAAAATCTGGGCAAAACCAATAGTTAGCCGACAGTCAGCAGAAGTCTTGAGTGTGTATGCTCCATGGCAGCTCAGCTGGACAGCCACCGCCACAACAAGTCTGATTCTGTGGGAAACACTGTATCTGTATATGAATAACTGTATATACGTTCTCTGTTGGTGTAGTATGCAGTAGTTTACACATTCAAATTTCGTTATACAACCCTGTGTTGTATAATAACAAGTAAATTACCTTGTACCTTTCACTGGAACTACTAGAGTAGCCCTATAGATGTAAGTATGTCGTTCACTTGCACCCTGCAGCCAGTAAGAATCTAGTAATCACCCAGACCATGGCATAATTACTGTCATCAGACATTTTATGTGCAAATCAATTAATCAAAACAAAAATAATTGAGCCAATTATTGATACAGAAAATAAGCATTACTTGCAGCCTGACCTTTAGCCCCTCACTGATTGATGAACGGCAAAAAAAATGGTGGAAAAGATTCCCAGGTGAGTGGAGGTTGTTATATGGGTGTACAGCTTGGCATACATTTTGTTCAAGCATCTCTAAACCTTTGGCTGTGTATGGCTGAGCTATATACAGGATATGTCTGGACTGTACACATTCCTACCCATTGCTTGTTTCTAAGAAGCATGATAATGGTATCTGCATGCTATTACCTCTGTGCTCCTTTTGTTTATCTCATGTCATCATTTTTACAGATTGCCCTATTTTCCACTTGTGCTTATACAATTTTTTTTTATATTCCCCAAATGGATCAATAAAGTTTCATCTAATCTTAACACAGAGGATTGTGGTTTGTTCGAGGTTGTCCATTACAGGGAGTCAACACTTGGAGAAGGTAAACACCCTCCTGGGCACTAACATTAATCCTCCACTATTACAGCCCATTTTTCCTGTTTGGTTTTTTTTACACTGCATGTCCTGAATAAAAGCAGCGTCTCCTATTCTGTTTCTAGAGCAGCTCCTCTGGAATCTAAACTTTTACACTGAGGTCAAAGAAGCCATTATTCGATTGTTGCTGTTGTTGTTGTTGCTGCTGCTGTTGTCATTGTCATGCTGACCCTCGTTAATGTGTAGACCTTGAATCAGGCTATATTAAATTAGGGTTTATTCTCAGACCAGTGTTCATCATTCTTAATGTAATCATCGTTATCTGTCCCCGGTCTTGCCCTGAGCAATAATGAGACTCTCATCCATATTCAGACGGTGTCATCAAGACAACACTAATACTCTATTATCTAAGCTCACTGTTATTATGCATGCAGTGCAAGTGAAGACAGAGCGATGGCCAGAGGCACCCGCAGGAGGAGAGATGGCAAGAACAATAGTGAAAGTGTGAATGTGTAATCACGGAGAAAAATGTGAAACAGATAGAAGGGTAAAGGGAACGTTTCCAAGAAGAAGAGACGAAAATGAAGCAGAGAAATGATGAGAGCTGATTTGAGAAAGAGGACAGAAGGGAAATCCCTCAAACAATCAAACTGGGACGAACAGAATTTGAATGGTTTAGAGATAAATGATGCAGCAATTTTTTTCTTGAAATAACAGCTTTGAGATTATTTTGATGGTTCATTTCCACTCAGTGCCCCACATGCCTGTTCTTGCACAATATGGCGCAGATATGATTTTCAGCGAGACTTTTACATCGCTATGTCACACACCAACTGTGAGTCTTATCTCAGTAATGTCAGTGTGGACATCAGAGGCAAGGAGACCGGAGAGGATGCTGAGCTAAGAAGAGAAACGAGAGTGACCGGGCCTGATAAGAGACCATTTCAGATGGGTTTTTGGTCGAAAGAGTTAATTGCACTCAGAAGCAGTCGGGTCTCCAAGTTGCAAAAAATAAATAAATAATAATGATGAATAATGTCGCTTTAAATTAGAGAATAATTTCCCTTTAATCGTGCAAAGAGGCTCATAAGTGATGAAAACACAATTATCCAATTACAGAAAACAACTCCCAAAACACACCAACAACAAAAAAATTATAAAAAATAATTTATGGTCACATGAGGAAATATATGTCTGGTCGCCTGTACTATTACTACAGTAATTAAGTAATTAAAATGTTGGACCTGGCAGCATTGGGTTTGTTAAAGTACTCCTGAGGAAAACGACTAAATAAAACGTTACGGAATCATCCGAGCAGCTAATGTAGATGTGTGTGCTCGTCTTGTGTGAGCACGTGTGTCAGGAGGTGCCCTGCATGTGTTTAACTCACCACCTCGCTGTCCCCCGCCGTAATACCTAATGGCGCATAAACGAGTGAGCAAATCTTTCTCTATTTACATCCGAACGACCGTGGGGTCAAATATTGAGTGTGGGTCACCGACTCGCTGTATGTTAATGTCGGCCGTGATCAAGTGCTTAATTCTCTCTGCCCTGCAACTGTCTTCATGCGCTTTCAATGCTTGTCTCTTTATTCTTGCACCCTTTCAGTCTCTTACACAGAAATGATGGATACAGGAAATTAACTCCACCTCATCATTGTACAAGCACAGGATTCAGATACAGATACAAATTCAACCTAATCAAAGATTTTTGCAGCAGTACCCACGGCATATTTGGGGTGATTCTGCTTTACTTTTTCTGTTGATATTCTTTATTGCTCTCCTTCAGCTGTGAATTAGCTGTTTAGCGGCCACCAGAAGGAGAGTCGAGTGGACGGATCCCAGGTGAGACTGAAAACTTCCTTTAAACATATAAATGCACTTTAAAATATAAGACATCCAAACAACCATGGCTACTTTAAAAAAAAAAGAAACACAGATACACATCCGAGTTGTGTCCAGGTTACTCATACTTTACTTTATTATATAAGTTCAAACACAGGCTGCAGTGGTTAATAAACAAATCCACACTCGTTTCAGATAGTAAAATTTGCTCCAAACAACCCAAATCAGCACTGACAGGATCCAACCAATCACAGCCCATCGCGTGTGCTCCAATGAAATCAGCAACCAGATTTGAAACTACACATGGTTGCATTGGTCAAGCGAGACTTCAAAAACCGTTTGCCTTTGCTGCAGTGCTGGTGACTCAGTCCTTGTCTGGCGGATCCATCAGCTCTTTTTCCGTGACTGTACATGCTGTATCTTGACAGGCTCTGATTAGAGAGCCGAGATACAAGAAGCTGTGAGCCAGTAGAGGTCTGTCTGATTTTACAACAATGCTAATAACATATAATGATTGATCTGAAATGTAACTTTTTACACCATTAGATACCACATACAATACTCGAGCCCAACCGATATTTTGGTCAGATGATATCGGCTGTTATTGGCACATGACAGGTACGTCGATATCAGTTAACAAAAAAACAGAAATGGTGTCGATATCGGCTGATATGAAAGCTTTTTAGTTTTAAAGAACACAGTCTTCAGAATTATTATATTTACCGTTTCAGTTTACTGATGTCAATTTTGTTTAAAAAGTTTATCGTTAAACTGTAAAATATCCTGCCTCCATTACATATTTGTGTCGCAAATGTGTGTATACCACATTTGGGAGATCGCTGCAAAATTGTGTTTATTTCATATATCGACATTGAAGTTTTTTACTCCCTAACATCGGTATCAGCCCCATAAACTGCATATTGGTCAATCTCTGCCAAATATCATTAACTTTACATGCAAATTGGTGTCAGTCATGTCTGAATTTAATCATTTCAATCAGAGGACAAATACTAGCCTGGTCGCAAGAGCATCGGTTTGTGTTGGGGCCACAAGGGCTCAAAACTTTTTTTTTAAATGGTCCCCAATGTGTGGGGCGGCTGTAGCTCAGTGGGTAGAGCCCTTCGATCAGTGATTGGAAGGTCACTGGTTCGAATCCTGGCTCCCCTGGGCGGGACTGAGCTACATGCCGAAGTGTCTTTGGGCAAGATACTGAACCCCAAAATTGCTCCTGATGTGCAGTTGGCACCATGCATGGCAGCCTCTGCCATCAGTAAGGGTCCTGCAATGAGCTGGCAACTCTAACCCTTCGCCCATCGAGTAGCTGGGATTGACTCCAGTAATCCCCCTGAAAAAAGGGGGCTACATCACCGCATACACATGCACATTTTTCACTAATGTGATTTTAAAAAGTGATCCATCCAAAATTGGTAATTGTTGAAAAGAGGATGTGGACGTGTTCCCCAGCGTCCCCAGGGTAAATTAAACATACAGACCTAAGCTTTTAAGTACGATGCTGTAGCGACTCCTCCAGCCTCATTTCTGGCAGCAGCCCTATACTGCAGTGCTATAGAGGGCAATAAAAGTCCATGTCAGAGCGTGGCTGGAGTGGTTGGATGGGTTTTCCCCCAGGAGAGTGGGGTTCACGCCCTGTTTGTGACCAGGTAGTGTCAAGATTGATTTGTTAAGTTATGTAAAAATATCTTAAATAATTACTAAATGTAAGTTAGGTAAGTGACTTGACTAAACTGACGTAAAATGACGAGATACCTAGTTATTTTAATCATCAACACTTTTCCCTGACCTACCCAAGTAGCTGTGGTGCGCACGCTTAACCACTGCAACGTTTTGACAATGTTCACAACAGTCCAAGAATCATAATATGCCAGGCAGCAGCAACAATTTAGAGGCAAAATTTCACTGAAAAGACGCAAAACAACAGCTCTGATCGCATCATTCCTTGTTGTTAGCTGTAATATAATTAGCTAACACTACTGATTGCTCTTTTTATATATTCAGTTCTCCACCAGTCAGTTGTTAACAGCAGTTTAACAGTGTGTGGGAGCTTTAACAGAGCACAGTGGGACTATTCTGACAGCCAGCTTGACAGCAACCATCCAGATTCCCTTAAAAAGTCGAACGACTCGGGACATCAATTACTTTCATTTAATTCTTGGGTGTACATCATCATTCACGTCCTTTGTTTAACCTACCTACATGCTACATGACTTGAGTCTAGTCAGTTGCGGGTTACATTATGATTTTGGCACGACACATAATGGTTCTTGTAATAAAGCGGTGTGAGCAAATTAACCGCGGGGTCACAAAACAAGCAGCAGCTAAAAGTTCCAATTAATTCATGACAGCAACCGTGAATGAGTGTGCAGAGCCCAAGAGCATGCCTGCAGACTCCTTTCAGCATTTATCAGGGTTTCAATTTGGGCTGGTTCGGGCTGGGACAACCTTCACAGTGTACAACTTCCCTTAAACCAGCGTGATGACCAGAGCTGCTTTGTTTTCTAAACTGTTGGCTGGGTCAAGCTGAACTTTTATATTTCTCACCCGTGATGCAACATCAGTGGGTCTGCAGAGTGACAGCAGAGTAATAGCTGCCAATAATAATTGACACCGCACGAAAGAATAAGAAAGACATTTTCATGTTGTGCGCAGCTAAAGCCTTCCAGCAGTGTGTCTGTCTGGGGACAAAAAGACGCCACTGAGCCAAAGCAAATCAAGTGAAACAGGTTATGCTAATGTAATGTTCTATTAGGTCCTCTGTATCACTCTATTAGCCTGCTGATGGCAGTAAACACCAGAGAGGAAGTGCCACTGTGGCTGCTACATCAAAACCACAGCATTGTACTTTCTGAACTGCAAGAAACAATGTGTTAGGTATTTTAGTTTTTTCCTATTTTATAAAACTAATGCAAACCTGAGGCCACAAAAGTCATAACATAGCGCCCTTTCACCAGAGATATCTGCTGCCACAGCATGCCCTCTCGTACCCCATGTATCAAAGGGTACTGTCACACAGAGAGCAAAAGAGTGAGGGGAAATGTAACGGTAGATGTGTTTGTGTTGAGGTGGTCTCACAGGAGAAAATTTGTGCCTGCAGCAAAGTCGGTCTGTCAGGACAGACTGTCTTCAGAAAAACAGAAAGTGTTCCCTCAGCTCTCTCTGCCTCTCAAATGTCCTTTTAAATACGCAAGTAAGTTTTTCTCTTTTCTGGGCCGCACAGTTGAAGGACGAGCCTCTCTCTCTTCATCTCTTGATCCAGTTTCGTATGGACAATTCAGTCCTGTACCTGATAAATTTCCACGTGTGTCTCGTGTCTGTTCAGACAGAGGACTGACGTCCCGCCTCAGTGCCTTTGTTGATTGGCCTCAGCTGCTCCACCACCGCTGGCTCATTCATCAGCTGCTTGGTGTCAATGTTCACACAGGTAAACATAGTGGCCTTCATACAGTGCTCCAGGCATCCATTTGTTGCTGCTTGTTCCATAGGATGGGTCTAGTTGCTGATGCTCAACACTGTCAGTGCTTGTATTCTGTGTGTGTGTGTGTGTGTGTGTGTGTGTGTGTGTGTGTGTGTGTGTGTGTGTGTGTGTGTGTGTGTGTGTGTTCTCAAGGCAAGTGGAGAGAAAACGAGCCTTGAACAAAAATAATGATGCTTGAATGCCTCATACATCA
>OMLP01017925.1:0-12976 GCA_900302685.1 Spondyliosoma cantharus | reverse complement strand
GCGTTTCTCCATCTGGTAATCTGATGGATGAGTCTGGGTTTGGCGGTTGCCAGCAGAACAGTTCTTGTCTGACTGCATTGTGCCAAGTGTAAAGTTTGGTGGAGGGGGGATTATGGTGTGAGGTTGTTTTTCAGGAGCTTGGCTTGGCCCCTTTAGTTCCAGTGAAATGAACTCTGAATGCTTCAGCACACCAAGAGATGTTGGACGATTCCATGCTCCCAACTTTGTGGGAACAGTTTGGGGATGGCCCCTTCCTGTTCCAACATGACTTTGCACCAGTGCACAAAGCAAGGTCCATAAAGACATGGATGAGAGAGTTTGGTGTGGATGAACCTGCTTGGCCTGCACAGAGTCCTGACCTCAACACCTTTGGGATGAATTAGAGCGGAGACTGAGAGCCAGGCCTTCCTGTCCAACATCAGTGTGTGACCTCACAAATGCGCTTCTGGAAGAATGGTCAAAAATTCCCATAAACACACTCCTAAACCTTGAGGAAAGCCTTCCCAGAAGAGTTGAAGCTGTTATAGCTGCAAAGAGTGGACCGACTTCATATTAAACCCTATGGATTAAGAATGGGATGTTACTTAAATTCATATACGTGTCAAGGCAGGTGAGCGAATACTTTTGGCAATATAGTGTATCTTATTAAAGTTTCATAATGACAGTTTTTATTATCAAGAAAATGATTTGCATGTAAATGTTTTTTCTATGACACAATCTTCTTGTATGCAAATGGGAGACAGAGTACGCTTCATTTTTCTCCTGTTTATCTCATTTGTTGGTTTGATTGGTCTGCTGTCATACAGTGATGTGTCCAATCGTGTCATCACTATGAGACGGCACAGTGTAATTAATCCCATTGTTGTATCTGCAGTGCTTTCGTTTGGCTCTCAGACATTTCATTCCATGAAGGTGATGAGAGAAACAGAAGCAGTGATCCAGAGAGCTGAAACCACAAACTGATGAGTAGTTAGGTTTACACACAGTAAGCCACCTTGGGACAAGACAGCACCATAGTGAATCTATTCACTGCATATTCATGACAGCATGAAGCCCTCACCTGTCTGGTGGCCCCTGGAAGAGGTGCGTGGGCCCCTGGCTGTTCCAGATGGCCCTGCTGGTTCTTGCTGGGTCGAGGGCTGCCATCCTTACTGAGGCCTCCTGCCTCGGCTATGTCCACCCCGCTGTCCTCACTCAGGGTCTGGCCACTGTCTGACAGCTGGGACAGGGTGGCCCCTGGATGGGACATTATAATGTCAGAGTATCCAGAGGCAACACATGCAGCACCAGGGTTGTTGTCTGTTCTTGGAGACTGGCCTTCATTTACATCAGCTGCAGAGTGAACCTTTATTGCAGAAATCTAAAATCTATTCTAAACAAACATTTATTCACATTTCAGTATTCACCATGAACAATCCAGACAGACACTACAAGAATAACAAAGTGTTTCCCATTTCACAAGAGCAACCAGCATAATGTTTTAACTACACTGTAAAGCGACCAGTTACGATTTCATCATATTTTAGTATGAACTCTATGGATCTCTGTATTAACCTCTCAGGATTGTGTTCAAATTCACAATACATTCCAATATACGGCACACTCACTGCTAGTGATGTAACAATACCAAAAATCCACGGTACAATATCCATCACTATATCAAAAAAAAAAAGAAAAAAAATGACTTGAGCAATATCCTTCCAGAATGTGATCTGTACAGTATGTATTGTTTGGGTTTTTTAAAAACTTTTTACTCATAATGTGTTGTGATTGAGATCTCAACCCACCATGAATCCTGGAAAGTGACAAAGTTATGTTTTTTGCTCTAAATGACAAAATTACATAATCACCATCAATAAACGCGAAGGGGAATGCTGTTTTTTTTTTTCCAGGGGAAGGTTACTGAAGTCTCGGTGAGGAGTTGATAGAAACAGTAACTACAACAGCACAATAGTGGAGGGAGACTAAATCATGTCACTTAATCACCACCATTTAACTGTGGGAGCCAGCTGGCTCTGCTGCCAGGGACAGATGCTATTGCAGAAATGTGACAAAGAGTCAGTAGGACAGACAGGATGACAGAGGCTTTTCCATGTATAAATGCAGATTTTTTTTCCTCATGGAAGATGCTGAAGATGCTTCCTGCTACCACAATACTGTTGTTTGGTCCTGTAACACTGCTTTGTGGTTTGAAGTGTAGGACATTTCTCTTTTAGTTGATGAGTGAAGGATCTATTCTCAGACCGAAATCCATCAGACCAACACACTCCTGTCCTGCGCTGCCAGTTTTTCCATTCACAGACAACGCCTTGCCTCTGTTGCGACTCTGTTACTACTTCCAGTGATGGATCAGAGGCAGAACCAAACTGTCTGTCACAGTTTATGAAAAGGTGAGGACCCTAAAGCAGAGACACACTGGAGGCAGGCAGGATTAAGAACTGAAAACGAGAAACAAATATATAATCCAAAACCAGGTTGGATAGAATACTAAAAAATACAAAGTAGCAAACAAAAGCTAAGACAAAGTACCAACTAAGAAGAACAAATTACAACTGAGTAAAAACAAGAGGAACCAAAAAACAGAAACATAGCATGGGGTAAAACAGGGAGATGCTGGAGAAGACTGGAGGGAACAGGTGCAGGTGAAACACAGGGGAACACAGGAAAATACATCAGGGAGCACATAAACTGAATACACACAGTGCTGACTGACAACAAGACACAGGTAAATACAAAAAAGGGCAAGAAATCACACAATGGGAGGACCTAAAAAATAACACATGAGGGCACAATTTCAAAATAAAACAGGAAATAACAGAATCACAAAACCAGGATCATGACAATGTCCCCCCATTCTGCCTCTGTACCTTTCACACAGATGGTGACACTGAAATCACAAAAGATCCCCGCCTTGAAAAGGCATTTTGAATGGGGATGTTGAGAACGAAACCAACAAAACCAACCAATCAGAGGTGGAGTAGACCAGCTCTCACAAGAACAAGTCTGTCTTCTTGAGCAGTATGCTGCGCCCTCTGCTGTTCAAACAGAACGATACAGTGACAACGAGAGGTAGTAGAATGCATTCATACAGCTTTCCCTTGTTAGATCCATGAACTTTATGAGCAAAATAGTCACGTACGTTGGTAGATGTTGTCATAGTCCCATGACGGTATCGCAGCATTTTTGGGGGAATTTGGTATATTGTTACGTCCATACTTACTGCTGTGCAACATACAGTACAAGTAGTCACACATTACTGGACATTTAGATTTCTTTGGTACAAATGAATTAATAAATTATCATTTCCTATAAGGGGTTAGGGGGTCTTCAGTTATTTTTACATGTTTAATTCAAAACTGTGTCTGTTCTGTTTCCTTCTCGCCTTTCGCTGTGCAGTCTTATCATGTCTTTTCTTAGTCCATACACTTTTCTGTTCTCACTCTCACTCAGAGCAGTGGTCTGTCGGTTAGCACATAATCCAACAAGCAGCTAGCTAGGATGCTACGCAACGGAAAATCATAAAATGTACTTTCTAAGTTGGTATCGTCATATACTCTGATGATGATTTACTGCCATGCTAACACAGCTGAGTTACACAGAAAAATTCAAAGCTGGTAACATTTGTGTGTTTTTTGTCCTGATGTGGCTATTCAAAGTTTAATTTTACTGAAAGTTCAAATTAGTTCTAACCCTATTAGCTGGAGCTTAAAGTAGCTAAACATCTATTTAAAGAAGGAAAATTTGATTTTTGGGATCAATTAGTTAAAAAATAAAATAATTAATAATTAATAAAAAAAAACAAAAAAAAGAAACTCTGGAGTTAATGCTCTTGTGATGCTATCAGGCAAAGTTAAGAACACATATTTTTTGGGACCGTAGAGGCAATTATTATTTGACTGAAAATATTCGCTTTTATTTGAGCGTTCACACCAGAAGTAAATCAATATCTCAGCGACTAAAAAGCACATTTATTTCCTGTTGGCAATGTTGTTGTGGGTACTGGTGACACATTATTATCATTTAAAAAATACGTATTCACACAGCCAAACATTGGTACCTCGTTGCTGTGGTCTGGAGTCCGCAGACAGCCGGTTCATGTCTGTTATGATGACTTTCTGGGTGAGAGCAGGTGAGCAGGGCCGGTCAGGACTACAGGGTGGAGCAGCAGGTGTGATGAGAGTGGGGCAGGGGGAGGCACGTGGTGAGGGATGGGGTGATGGATAAGGGGATGGCATGGGAGATGCCGCCTTCGAAGAGCCCGCAGACTTCGACAAGATGGAGGACTTCTCATAGGAGCTGGATCTGGAAGAGAGCTTGATAAATGCCTCTGGTTTAGCAGAGCTGGACGAGTCCCGGTGGTGCAGGAAGCCAGGGCAGGTGTGGTGTCCAGAACTGGGCCGGCTGTGGTGAGCAGCTTGGTGGTGGAAGTGATGAGCATAATGGGGGTGGTTGTGCTGTTCAGAGTTGGAGAGCTGGAGGGAACTCTGGCAGGTGTGATGGAGCGCATTGAGGGAAGTATGGAGGGTGGCACCAGTGCAAGTGTGGTGAACAGAGGCTGGTGAGGGCGGGTTGATGGTGGGGAGGGATTTGAGCGACTTGTGGAGGCAGTCGTGGAGCAGCCGAGTGGGGCTGGTGAAGAGCAGGCTGGAGCCAGGCTGCACCATCCGTGCTGCAGGCTTCCGGCTGAGCTCCTTCTCTCTGGACAGCCTGCTCTGAGCCTGCAGAGGAACAGCTCTGAAGGGTGGAGGCGATTCAGCTGAAGCCCGCATCTCGTCCTGCCAATGAGAAAAAGGCAACAGTATACGTGAATCCCACATGTATCAGCTACTCTCTCTTAGTCTAACAAGAAATTCAGTGAAAAACAGCCTTTAAGTTATGATACTTAAGATTTCAGTCCTGGTTGATTTGGCACTATCTGTGGTTGCTAACCTAATTTTCTTTGTTTTCTCAGAATATGATCAGAAAATCTACACTGACCCTTTCAATAACCAGACATATTCGAGAGGGCTGTGTCAGCCCTGGAGAAATAGGTCTGGCTTTATCTATTATCATTCTGATATAGGGGGAAGAGCACTCTGACTGATTTGTACTTCTTTGAACCAATCACAATTGCTTTTTTTTTGCAAATATCATTGGTGCTGTAGGTTGCTCGCATATACCTATCAAAGCACTCTGTCCAGATCCATTCCCATTCCTCAACCTGAAGCTGTATCACTTTATTAACTTCCAAATAATACCGGATGCAAATTGCAAATTGCCACCTTCTGAATGTCGTGGCCTGTTGGCCAGGAGGACCACATGACTTCTTTGCGCTGCAGAATAGTTTGGTGGGGATGTGTCCGGCTCAAGTTTCTGATGGAGATGGGTGGCTGATTCGTAAATGATTTGTAAAAGTTGAACTTTTATAAAACTCAATTTTATATAACATAGATGACCGTGGCTATGCCATTGCTCCGTGGCTGATGACCCCCCTGGCATATCCCCAGAGCAGGCAGGAGCGCTGTGTTTTACATTCCTGTAATTCCAGTGCTGATCACATGTTAATGTTGTTTTATTTGACTGAACAATAACTCCAGTTCACTGCTGCTGAAATTATTCCTCTTCTACTTCTTCTGCAAATGAGATATCTTATGAATTCTTTGTCAAATTTCCATAAAATGTACTGAGCAGAATCATGGTCCTGAGGGGACAGATTCTTTATTTTAATGACTCTATAGCCTTTTCATAGTGTCACCCTCAGCGCATGCTTCTCATTTTACCCCCAGTGCATTTGATTCATTATGTCTCCATTTCTGAACCAAATCTGATGCCCGAGGAATGGGGTGTTGGAAATGCAAAAACAAGGAAACCCGTTCACAGACAAATCAGTTATTCTTGAATGCATCTTTTTTATGGTTTATAAACAAAGAACGACACATACCAGTGCACTGTTTTGTAAGCCATTTGTGTTCTCCTCCTGCTCTTTATCTGTCCAAACACCAACGGAGCCATCAGTCTGAAAGAAATAGTATGAGGCATTGTAGTACTTGCTCAATCGGCAATAAAAAACTTTGTATGGTTTGCTTTAGCCTACTTAGTGCAGATGCCAGATGGATGGGATTTGCCCCACAGGACAACATAATGAGTGCAAGAAAGTTTAGACAGTTAGAACAAAGTGTTTTTTATGTAACAGCTGAATCTTTTGAGGCCATTTTAGGCTGGAGGCTTTATCGTTTCATTGCTACGGAGCAGTGGTTTTCAAAGTGGGCAACTGGGAGTGGCAGAGAGTTCATTCATTTAGCTATTTCAGTCAATCCAAATTAGCCAAAGAATGGGTGATCACAAGATATTAATTCATTAAGTAGTGAGAAACAAGTAAAATATGCTGATCCATACAAATCAATGAAAGATGAAAACAGGAAAACCCACAGTCGGCATATTTGATGCCCACAAAAAAGGGAAAAAAAATAAAAACATTTTGGTTTGTCAGTGTCTCAGACTAAATTAAATAACTGAATAGTCGGATACTGTGTCTGTCATATCTGCTAGTCAGCAGTGAGTCATGTGCCCTGATTTCTTTCTAACTCCTCTGTGAAGAAAACTTTGTCTACACCTCAGACCTACAGACCACACCCTGCATGGTTTATTCCACCCAGCAGTAAAAATCCCTTCACTGCCATATTGATAATAGACATTCTTCCACAGAGCCATTTTTACATGTAACAGTAGGATGATCACTAAACTCAATGTTGGCTGAATTATATTTAGCAGCTTCAGAGTCCTGCTACTGTTCATGCCGGGTCACCGTCAGACTCATCACCAGCCCAATCTCATCAGAAAAACAACCATATGACATAAATCCACTGTACAAGCAGCTTATTACGACCCATAATGACATTTATTGTTATTGACATTATTGAGGCTGTGACCTCTAGTGGCTGTAGTAATTACTACGGCAGCAAAGGTGGACGTCAGGTGACTGAGTATAAAGAGGGAGTCTACATAGCGAGGAGGCCGAGGCGGACAGCTGGGTCAAACAAACACTTTTGTTCAGGAGAACGCTGTGAGACAAGAAGTCAGCGGTGGGTTATTCTAATTTACGAACATAGTTTGTAGTTTATGTCACATTTAACATGACTAAAGTTATGAACATAACGTCTGTACATATGAAACTGGAGTTACTGCCTTATATACTTGTTTTAACCCAAACCACAATGTTTTCCTAAACCTTATCAGACTGTGGCTGTATGAGGAAGGTCCGGTGTGCCTGTTGCTGTTGTGTTGGGAACAGTATGTTGTTGTGTACTGTAGGTAGGATGCTGTGTTGTCATGACTTACTGACACTTGAATAGAACAGGGCCATCGTGACTGTTGTTGGTAACACTTGCGCTTTTACTACTACAATATCAATTATTTTATCTGCTGGACTATGAAATGTCAATATTAGGGGTGCAAGGATTTGGATTTATTCAGTAGATACTGAAAACTGATAATTACCTGCTTCTCACAGCAGATTCCAATACCGAAAAATAAGTTCATAACCTGTAGTTTATGCACCCCTAAGGGTAAAAAGGCTAAAATGTAGCGGGCAAAGACTGGATGACTTATTCATAGTTCTGGATTTATGGAGTTAAACTCATAGACTTTCTCCCTCCTCTCCGAACACCAGTGGAACACGTTTTGCAAGTTGTAAGTTCTCTTCTTCTGAACCTGAAAAACATCTGCCATTCCAGGGTTGATATGTGTGGCTATTGTCTACATTGCGTGGCTCTACACATGTGGAGGCTGGTAAAACAGCTCTAAAGGTGCATACCACCACATACTGTGCGTAAATGCTGCACTTGTTAAGTCAACTAAAGCAATCTGGCTTTGTATTATCAGGTCTATTTATCGGCTGTAATTTCATTATATGCCGATAACCGATAATGTCAATTTTCCATTATCAGGCTGATAATTGATCGGTTTGATATTCATTGTGCATCCCTGGTCAATATTAAATGTAAACCAAGCTATAAAATTTCAATATTGTCATTGACATAATTTGTTTTAAGCTCCAGAATAAAGGCCTCTGGCTCTTCATGCACATCTCCAAATACCCCAACCTTCTCTCCTCACATTTCTAACTGTTAATGACAGATATTCTAAATGACTATTTTACAGCCAACCTGCATGGAAAAGTCCATGTAATCAAACAATGCTGTGTCATAACACGGTGTTGCCACAATTAATCTTATTGTTTGCTGAGTAACTAAGTGACTGTCAATTAAATGCAATTAGCTTTTTAGCTTGGTTGTAATTTTACAACCACAACCACAATAATGAGTGTCACAGCACAGGCAATTACACAGATACATGGTGTGCTGCGCACAAACACTGTCTCCAGCTTTTAATAGCAGCACAAAACTGCTAACCAGAATAACATAAATGCACTCAAAGAACCTGTGGGCACAAAGAGTTTGGTCAGGCCAGCACGATGAAGCAGAGGAAAATAACCCACACAGTTCTGTCAGAGCAAGTTGATCTGTTGAGTCTTTTAGGAGGCAGACGGTAACCTGGCAGAATGAAGTCTCTGTGGATTGATGTGGGCCACAGTGGAACATCAATACTACATAGTCGCTGACCTGCCACAAAAACGAGCTGCTCTATGTCATAGACTGATACCAGGATGCTGAGACTGTGGGGAAGGAAAAGATGATATGTGCAGTGACACACACACACACACACACAAACACACGCACGCACGCAGCCAGATATGTACACACTGTCACTGATCTGGGTCCTCTGATAGATACAAAACAATGCAGTGTAAAAATAAGACCTCGGCTGAGACAGAGTCAGAAGCATTATATGCAGGTTTGGAGGGTTACTGTTAAGGAACTGTGAATAAATGTTGATAAAATGTAGCCAGTAACCTATTCCAAATGTCATTATATTACAGTAATATATATATATAAGTTTACAGAATGAAACACATATTCTTAACTTCAAAATATTTCATTTACTCTGTTCCACACACTTTTTTTTTTTAATAAAATGGAGCACTAGAAAAGAAAATATCTCTCAAGACTGCAAACAAGAAATAAAAATAAAAAATGCAAGATTAAATTAAGGCTGTGTCTCTTTCTGTAATACTCATTTTGACTACAGAGGGCTAAACTGCACCACTACTCAAACACTTAATAAGATGAAAAGCATCCATGATACTTCAGTGGAGTTTTCATTTCTCTCTGCACTCCAAACAAAAGAGGCATCTCTTGCTATACAATAGTTTATATTTATAGTGTTCACTGTCAGTTGCAGCAGTTAGAGTACAGTGTGTACAGTACTCATGTTTTATGATCAAAATGCCATTGTAACATCAATTGTAGTAGTTACCAGCAGGCCGCAGCAGGGGGAGCATACAACTGGTGAGCTGCGTTCTTTATAAGGAATAATGGTAACCTGTGCTTGAGGAGAATGTGTGTGTTTGCTTAAGAAACTGTTTGTAATTCTAGTAAATGGATGCAATATAAATTAATATGGTTACAATTCATTGTTATGATATATAATTGCATGCTGTTTATTGAATACTGCAATTATAATGCAAAGCTTATTGAATCAGTCCGTCAATTAACAGCTGAACCATTTAGATAGATCTAAATCACCACTGAGGCCCATCAGCTCATTTTTGCTTGTTAAATATTCCAGAGGGAGGTCCACATTTGACTTTTGTTTCCAACAAGTTCATCCAAGAGGTGTGAGGTCAGGCCTGGCTCCAGGACGTAGTGACTGAGGGGGCTGTAAAAATTCTGAGGGGGCAATTTCTTTTGTACGATATAAATTACACTGAATTAACCATGCAATGACAACATACAGTGAGGGTACTCTCCTTAAAATTAAAGAATGCATTTAATAATCTAAGCACACGAACATCGAACAAGCTGAGGACAGGAGAGGACACCCTGCTGTGCGCTCTACAGTAATGAGTTGTTCCTTTTAAAGAACTTATCACAGCAGTGTTAAAGATTTTCTGACAGATTTCGGAATGGAAAATTCAAATCGAATATTCTCTGGTTCTCTCTATGTTTTTGTGGTGGTTGGTTTGTATTACAAATAGCCAACAGTGGTGGTGGTACAGCGGACTGCCAGCTGTATTTCCTTCAGAAAAAATAAATAATGTCCTCTTTGCTCCAAAGGGTGGAAAAATACCCTCTCTTTAAAGTGAAAGAAACTGACACCCCCTTATTTTTTTCATGTATTTTCACATGTTAATGGCTTCTTAAAGCTGGGATTGGTAATTCTGTTCAGATGCATTTAAAAAAAATATATATTTGTATAAAGTCTCTTAACATCCAGAAAAAAACCAAACTATCAAATGATTTGGGGGAAAAATCTATGGTCTCTGGCAGTGACAGGGCTGCAATAGCTTCAGCAAATCAATTGTAGTGGTCCGAAGATATAGTGTGGACAGCTTACCTTTCCTTTTCTTTTTTGCTTACCTTTCTATCAATCTGTTCTTACCTGCCCACCCTGCCCTGACTCCACCCATCACTTATTGCACGCGACCGGAGTCTACGCAGACTATTGCTGCATTGTGGCGGGGTGAGGTTATTGACAAGAATGGCAGATAAAATACAGACACACTTTTCATTACCAGCTGTACTTACAGCAGATAGCACTGCCAAACAGAGCAAGACTGAAAGACTGACCTCAAAGAGGCTACAACTAAAAGAAGTTGGATAACTCAAGAGATGAAACTCAAGAGTCAACACTGGAGTGACTGGTCAACGATGGCGACAACTGATGGAGCCTGAGGCCTGAAAATGGAAGCCATGGCAGTTGTGTCCTTGTTGGACAGGCAATGATCTGGTTTGTTTTGGTTGGGGAAATGTATTATTACTCTGCATTATGTAGTCAATGTAGCCAACATTAGCTTCTTATGTTGTTATATGTATCAGCCCATTGTTAGCTTCGTCAGCTTGTCACGTTACCAACCCACAAGACCAACATACGTACACGAACTGTGGATCTTATCCATAAGTGTTCACACATGCACTGCTACCATTGGCTGTCTGGACATTAGCCAGACGAGCTGTATGTGAGAAAGACTACATATATCTGTGAACATAGTTTGCATTGTATTTGTAAGCAGATGTCGTTAGATGGTATTTATGTGACATTCATTCATAAATATTTGAATTGGACGTTTTACAAATTTGCTGATGTATCCTTACTTCTGTGTTCTATATGTATGAGAGCGGCACATCAACTTCGAAGAGTCAGTTCATGACAGAACCATGCACTGCTGTTTCCACTATTTCTGCAGAGCCTCTCGCTGACGAGGGTAACTTGATGTGGATCGAATGACATCATCGATCAGACCACTGTTATTCATGCCACTGCGGGCACACTTTGGTGACATCCAGCGAGTATTTGATTGTATCTAGCAGGCTGGCCTTACCCTTCAAGCTGAAGCCCAGAACTTAAATTCCTGGGTCATGTAGTGAATAGGGAAGGAGTGTGGGTAGATCCGGCAAAGATGGAGGTGCAGCATGACTACCCGCTGCCAAGGAGCCTAAGGGAAGTCCAAAGGTTTCTGGTTGCAGGATGGTACCATCGTTATGTCCTGAACTTTTCAATGATTGCAGAGCCTCTAAACACACTGAAAAGAGGGCATTTCTGACCTCGCCTCCTGTCCTAGGTCACCCCGATATGTGTAACACCATTGTTGTCTACACGGATGCCAGTTTGACAGGTCTTGGAGCAAAGATCTGACACCTCCTACCAAGGTCATTGCTTATGGGAGTCGCTCTCTGTCCAGCACAGAACAAAATTACTCCACCACAGAACGTGAGTGTCTTGCAGTGGTTTCAAGTTTAGAGAAATGGAGACATTATCTTGAAGGAAAATCTTTTGTGGTTTTGTGGAGTGTCATAAGAGAAAGTTGAAAAATGCACCTAATGGTTTATAGTGGGCCATTATTCTGGCCTCCCTGGCATGTGACGAGAAATGTGTTCCTTTTACCCTGACCGATGAGGATGTCTGGAAAGCTCACTTGCCCCTCAGGGAGTATTGTAAGAAATTTGACAAATGCAATTGTTTACTTCAAACATCAGATACACACCACTGGTAAATAACCAGAGGGCATGCAGAGAGAACTCTGTTCCCATTGAAGTTGACATTTGACGCCAATTGGCCAGTTATTTCCAGAGCCGGCTGGAGACAGCCTCACATTTGTTATTTTGATAAAATATTGGAGATCTAAACAATTAATTTCTTGCAGGAAAAATTAATAAAATGTCAAAACATTATTTTGAGACACTGTAATAGTTATAGGATGAAAATGAATAGATGTAAAACACCTGCTGGGATACTTATCTACCCCAAACTCACAAGTCAGCTCATAAAATTCCCTTCCAGGCATTTGGATTAAATCAAGAAAAGCCTCAAGTTTTGATAAGTATTCAAAGAGGTGTTTCAAATGAACAACAGACAGCTTTCAGTCCACAGTCAAGAGGTGCAGCCTATTTTGTTCATTGCTAATCCAATTAACAAGCAGCACTTTGATCCCAGCCAGCTGGCATGGATTGTAAATAACATTTTGTTTGTAGTAAGTCATTTTAAATCAATATTTGTTGTCAGATGATTTGGTAAGCAGCCATGTAGAAAGGGGGTGCAGAGTGGTGGACATTAGGACAAAATAACTCTAACACTTTTCTACTTCTAACACAATTTCAAGCATGAGAGTTTTCCTGCTCTATTATGAATTATTTATATGCATCTTCCAATAATGGCAAAGTGGAATGAGACAAGAAAATAGAAGGATCAAGGGTCACAATATTAAAATGGATGTCACATTTTCAGACAAATAAAATAAGGAATGTACCGTAGCAGGGACTGTGTGTCCTGCACCATGGATCACAGGGGCTGTGTGGTTGCAGAGGCCCTCTGGATGCAGCACTCCCAGGCCTCCATGCCAGGCTTGGTTGGCCTCCCTCTCATGATGCACCACCAGCCT
>OMLP01017924.1:0-12361 GCA_900302685.1 Spondyliosoma cantharus | reverse complement strand
CACACACACACACACTCATACACTCACTCACACACACACACACACACACACACACACTCACACACTCACACACATACTCACACACACACACACACACTCACTCACACACACACACACACACACTCACACACACACACACACACACACACTCACACACACACACACACACACACACACACACACACACACACACACACACACACACTCCCGTACACACACACACACACACACACACACACACACACACACTGTTTACTGTACTATGACAGACAGTATTTATCCACCATTCCCTGCTCTTCTCTCCTCTTGAGCTTTCCAACACATCACTAATTCATCTCTGGCATTTCCCCCTGCTAAATAAGGGCAGCCTTTGAACTGACATGCGGGTCCTTCACTGGTGGGCCAAGTTACATGCCGGCTCCTTCTGTAAACCTATATCCTCCCACACTGCAACTCTACCCTTCAGTGACCGGCCTTTGTTATCAAATCAGACTGGAGATGTAGGTTAATGTGCAAATTGTGAACAGCTATTTGATCTCTGACCGCGCCGGTCTCGCAGCGCTGTCATCGGCAGCACGCAGTCAGGTCGGCGTGGGGCGCAGTGTCAGGTTGCCAGGTTAGGTTTTGATGTGGAGAATTAGCTGGTCATGTATCCTGACATGTAATGAGGACTGGGTTTGTGTTACAACAGGCGAGGACACGGCACACTGCAGACTTAAGTAAAGCAAAGTCAGAGCAGGTACATAAAAGGTGCACTTTGTAGTTTTGGGGGAAGAAATGTTAACAGAAGAGAAATATCTGACTGATTTTATGTCTAAACAAACTAAACAAACCAACTGTCTTTGTTTTCATGACTGAATAAACTGAATGAACAAGCTGACCTTAAAGGACGACACAATTACATACCGTTTTACTTTGTTTATATGTGGTGGACCCTGCCAACTTTCTAGCTTCAAACTGTGTCTGTATTATAACCTCGCCAGTATTGTAAATATTAAAAATCTGAATCTTCTCCAAAACTACATAGAGCCCCTTTAACATCTATCGAGGAGCCATTTTTAAAGTAAACACATAAAAGGTAGTATAACTCACCAGATAATTCTAAATCTTTAAAAAATAAGGCTACAGAGGAGCACTGATACGTTCTAATTTCAGAGAGGTCAGTTTTTCCTCAAGGTCAAACGTAAAAATAACCTTGAAAGGAAGAGATGCTGGCTCTGTCAGACTGCTGGGGATTAACCCATAACAAATTCCACATTGAGAGCACGGGCCAGTATGAAAATGACAGCTTGTTGACATGCACCATAAGGCAATTAGTAACCATGGTGATGAATGAAGGAGGGAGGAAACATTCTGTCCTTAACACAAATGCGCTTTCAGATGAGAGTTTGTGCCACATTATACCTACTCACACATTATGTAAATACGATAGAAGCATGCATGCAGGCACTCGCATGCAAGCGAACAAACGTGCATTACACGCACGCACGCACGCACGCACACAAACTGGAGCCTGAGGATGATTTAAAGCCTGTGTGTTGTAATGGGATCAGCTGAGGAGGATGGGAAGATCGGGGGAAATCCAGGCATAATAAATCATCACCATCGCACATCAGTGCTAATGCCACTCACACTAATCCATCAGACAGCCATCGCTAATGCTGTGGATAGCCAATCTATCAGGTTACGTGCAACCTTCCCTCCGCCCCGTCGTGCTTCCACACATGTGCACACATGTCCCAACCACGCTTGCAAAAGCGCTTCAAAGCTGAGAGAGAAACAAACTCTTTCATGTTTTTTCTTGTTCTGCATGGCACCCAAATGCATCTGTCAATAAAGAAATTGCAAGCAGGAGAGCCAGACTCATTAGCAGACACATGGATCATTCGGAGAAGCAGAGTGTTCATAGCAATTCTTTCTGTGAGGGCTAAAAGAAGGAAAGAAAAGGCACAAACACTAATTACTTAAACATCAAACCTCTCATAAATATTAGAACACTTTACAAACTATCTGGGAAGAGATATTTGATTCTAAAAAACACTCATGTAGAATGTTAATCAGTTTATACTGGAATAAACAAAGAGATGTAATCCACAGTGGGCCTCAGTAAATGACTTTTATTTCTGTCTCTTGCTCTCCTGATCGCCTCTTAACGGGCTCTATGTCCACTTAAATGGATTGCATTGACCCCTGCCACTCTCTGTGGGCAGATGAGCTGCT
This sequence comes from Spondyliosoma cantharus, assembly GCA_900302685.1. NCBI lineage: Eukaryota > Metazoa > Chordata > Actinopteri > Spariformes > Sparidae > Spondyliosoma > Spondyliosoma cantharus. The sequence continues at coordinate 10,141 of OMLP01017924.1, read as the reverse complement.
CCCTCACCCTCCCTCTAAGACGTGCTCTGTATTAAACTCTTCCTTCTTTGGCTGGGATCCCTGTCTGGCTCATGTCCAGACCAACACACACACACACTCAGAAAGCCAGACATAGTCCGGTGTGTTCTCGTACAGTATATCACAACATAGGATCCAACACTTGTCTGTGGCTGAAGTTGGAGTTTTTTATGATGTGCTGTCTAGAACTTTTTACAGGGGGATAGCTTTGATATTGCTCATGTGATACAGGTGGCCTCATGGTGAAGAGCAAAGAAAGAGAAAACGATGCGTTAAAGAAAGAACACACATCCTTGTGTCATGTACATTACAAAATCTGCTGTGGTCAGTGGCGTATCTTGCCCCCTCCGGCCATCATCATTAATAATCTGAAGCAAATGAAAAATGTAGGATTTCCATTTTTTATATCCAATGTTCACGAGTCAATTTTCAAATATATAAATAACTTTAAAAATCAGATTAATTCAATGACCGCCAATCATTGTGCAAGAGGGAGAGTCATTGCTTTCCCCAGTCACTATCCCCAGGTTACGGTGGAACAACTGGAATAACTATTGAAAGTCTACACTGCAAAAGAAAAAGAACCCAACTGATGGAGGAGGCAAAGGAGAGTGGGAGGGTGATAGAAACCAAAGTAGTGAGCAGACGGACATTCACTTGATGGAAAGCACTCCGGTGTTGTGTCAAAGCTTGTTCCCCTGCTAATAAGCGTTTTCTGTTACCACCGGGACTTGGGGCGGTTAAAAACTGGCTAAAAAAATCTAAGCAACAAACAAAACCTGTCTACTTTAAGATGCAACCTGTTGATTTTACTCTGCGTTTTCAAAACACAAAGAGCTGTATTTCCAGGTCAAACTGAGATTCTTACGATTTTTTGTTTTGTTTTGGACAGTAGCCAGGTAGTTAATGGTAGCTACGTTGTTAACGCTGTCCTTGCGACAGTGGTCATCAACAGTAACACCACATGGAAACGCTAAGTGGGTTGAAAAGTTTTCTAACCCTGCTTTAATGAAATCAATAAAAAAAAGTGGCAGTTCCTTGGAAATAGCACTTAACTACATCATTACCTACTAGGGCTGTCAACGAATATTCTAAATTCGAATATATATTTGAATATTTAAAAAAACAGAGATTCGATTGTGGAAATTAATATTCAACTGTGAAAAAAAACAGCGACTGCTTTGCGATTGGGCGCATTGCATGACGGGTCAGGGACAGGTGGACAGGAGTCGCACTTGCACAGCCTCACTCACTGCTGAAAGTGAGACGCGACAAAAAACGTGGCAGATGCAGATGGCAGAGAGAAAAAACGAAAATGGCAGAAAGTTCAGAGCCCAACTCGGCAGCACAGAGAGTGGTTTGGACTCCAAGCGGCCTAAAAAGCCCCGTTTGGGAATACTTCGGATTTTGGTCAGTAGACAGCAAAAATACGGAGCCTCGAGATAAAGTTGTATGCAAGCTGTGTAAGCTACAGTTAGCTTACGATTCCACCACTAGCAACACGAGGGCACATCTCAAAAATGTGCACCCAAATGAGCATACCATGATGTGTGTTCGTTGGTTGGTAAATAATGCCAGGGAGCTTTGCTGTCTTTTGGGGAGCCTTCACGTTTATTCACAACCAACTGCAGCATATACTGTACAATTTACTCCTGTCGCGACTCGCTACTACTACTACTCCGTTCGCTTCACCTTTTCTCTCTCATTCATTCATTATCTGCAGGTACGTACGCTCCCTCACCCTCGCTCGCCCCCTCACACCTTACGCACACCGCACACGCACTGCCCTATTCCTGAAAGGGCTACGCCACTCTTACAACACGAGGTATTGACATAATGCGCAAATATAGATATTCGAATGGTTCGAACCTATGTGTTTTTTTTAGAGGGAATATTCGAACGTCATTTTGGAGCAATTTTGACAGCCCTATTACCTGCAAGTGCATGTTTTGCTCTGTCATCCCTCAAAGGATGGACTGACACATGTGCACACATCATCTTACACCTGGAATAACGCTGCAGGCATAACAGATGTTGATAGAGACACATGTACACATACCCATTTTCTTCTCCTTTCCCTGATCCCATGTCTCTTTGGTGTTCTCTCACGCTTGCTAAAGTCCTCCCAGAAGTCTATACATTTCTCAGCCCACCTGTATCTGAAGCTTGTGCAGACTGCCTGACAGCCGGCGCGCTCGATCCTCTCTCTTGCTCGCTCTGCCCTGCCCTCTGCCCTCTCCAGCTGGCTGTTCCAGCCCTCTGTTCCCCTCGTCGCCGTCTTCGCACCCAAGCAGCTGGTGTTCCAGCCAAATCTCTGCCCTCCTCCCAGCCCACTCTCCCCTTGACCAGCTCGGAATGAACACATCTCTTTTCTCTACATCTGGTGTTCTTCATGTTTTCCTCCATCTCTTCACCTTTAATCCATCCACCTACCCATGCGGCTCAACTTAAGCAAAAGCATCTGAAGAAGCTGTAGAGGAGGAAGTGAATGTGTGCATATGGATAAATCATGCAAACAGACAAAAGCTGAGGGGAAAAAAAAGGAAGGGTCTATGTGGAGACAACAGCTTTCACGACGGGAACAAACATGACTGTTATGAAGACATTACGTCTGATCCCTGCATTCGACATTTTGCCAGATTGGGGTCGGTCTCTTGCTTAAATGCAACCTTCATCAACACCAATATGGATAGCAGAGAGGGAAAACAACATGTTATTTATAGTGCTGTTAATAGATACAGCAGCAGGCCTGGTCTCTCTGTGTTAACACATGCACAGCGGCAGAGAGAAAGATGCACAAACAGAAAATCCACACTCTCCAGAGTGTGTGTAAATGTAGCGACAGCACACCCGCTGCTTGCATATACATATTTGCAGATCCAGACAGTCTCTCCTTCTCCCCCTCTCTTTCTCTCACACACACACACACACACACACACACACACACACACACACACACACACACACACACACACACACACACACACAGTAGCCTTAGCCTGTCATGGCCTAACATTCCTTCCACTGAGCTGTATATGTTGCGTCCAATCGCTATGTCATAACATTTCAATGTGGCTGAGGGAAGGAATATACAACTCCAAGACCTGACTGTGCAAGGTCTCAGATACACATAAAACACACCCACCCAGCCACATACAGAAACTCGGATACACATCGACCGCTGTCGGCCTAGGGGAAATGTGTTGGTCTGGAAACAAAAAACTGTAAGAGGCTGGAAAACACCCTAAATCTGCTGCTGCTGTTCCTTTGTGTCTTGAGCCCTACTCTTCTATTTACCGTTCTGTGTTTGCCTGACAGCCACTGCTAAGGGCCGTCCTCGTGAACCCTGAGAGAGAAGTTCTGAGGAGATTTCCGGCTAACCCAATGGGACGCTTATCAAATAAATTATTTCTCACTTTCCGCTTACTGAATGTTCGGGGAACTAATTGGTGTCAACGGAGAGCAAAAATATTCATTTAAAATCCTATTTTTTGTGCACTCTCCTGAGCAGGCAAAATTGTTTCAGACAGATCCGCTTTACTTGAGCAAAACAGTCCCTTCATGGACAGCGCTTTTACTTCTACCGATAAACTGTTTCTCCCGAGAGGTTTTAGATGAAGATTATAGTTTTACTCTTTTGTAAATTGTCAAACATTGTCAAAGATTGTTAAATATCATGGTATTTACCCCCCAAAAACCCAGTCTTTGTAATTATGTTCAGTGCAACCTATTAATTTGAAGTGTTTCCAACATAATGGCACTGTACCTGTGGCAGTCGTTTTCAGAATCGATTTAAAAGTTTGTAAACATAATATTGCTTAAATGTCCACTTAAAGCCACACACACTGGATTGCCTTGTCTAAAAGCATTAGTCTGCTCAGTTGTCTTTCTTCGTCAGCAGTATGTTTGATAAAGTTGTCCTCACATTTTTGATTTTTTTCACCCCGATTCCATTCTCACCACAGCACGTGAGCATGCAGATGTCGCCAATTATGTAGCCCATCAAAACAAATGAAAGCTGGAAAAGCCATCGGGAGCAAATTGGTTTCAGTATCTTGCCATAGGACACTTCGACACGAAGACTAAGTTGGCTGCAGTGGTTGAATGCTCGACCTCCTGAGCCTCAGCTGCCTATTGACTTTGCATTAACCAGGAGTACTTACAAACTTTATACAAAACTACGGCACAAGTAGACCTGTTTCTTTGTGTGTCTGCAGAGCATCTGTGAATGTCAGTTCAGAGAAGGAGTACAGCGAGGGCATACTGTCCACTAGTTCACCAATCGTGAATGGTGTCTTTCTCTCAGATGGATGAAAAAAAAATGCAAAAATTGGTTGCCAAATATACTTTGGTGGTCTGCCTCAAATAAAGTATATGTGTGGGAAACACCGATTTGGTCACCAGCTTCAAACAACCAACTTACAGGCTTATGGAAAAAGTACAGATGGACAGTCCAATCTCCTTGGTAAACATTTGGAGTTGAGCTGAAAGCTTTTCCATTTCAGACACTGAAAGTCTACAAGAGAACAGTGTGAACACGTGCGTGTGTAACTGAGCACAACTATTATCCCATTTCCATATTAGCCTCTCTTATAATTTGATGTGATTGAAGCAGAATGCTTCCTGCTCCTGCCTTGTGCATGTGTTTAGAGTGTGTGTGTATCGTATGCATGGCAGCAGCATGTGTGGGGATGTATGTGTGTGTGTGTGTGTGTGTGTAAGCCTAGTGCACAGAAACAGCCTTTGGCCAAATACTCAAACTAAGTTAGCCTCTTTGCTACATGGCTGGGAGGTGATCTAGGGGGGATGGCTTAGATCTGCAATTAGCATTCTTAGATAATATACACGCAAGATAAACACTACCTCTTTCTCACATCCCATCTGTGAATGAGGGTTCATGTTAATTATGACAAGACTAATATTTCACCACACGTCAAGTTGACTTTTAGCCCGATGGCGAGACATGCCCAAAAAAAGATCAGGGGCTCACGACAGAGATGGTCAAAGGCATGTTATGTGCTGGAGTCAAACTCTGTGCACTGACCTTTTCAAGAGCCAAATTAGATGTAACACCTCATTCTATTCGAAACATTAACCTTAGCCAGAACATGGCAGCTTCTTCTCGTGTCATCCGGCCATTAGACTGCAAAGAAGCACAGAGGTCTACCTTACCACTCCATCCCCTCCCCTCAGCTTGTAACTCGATGACCACTTCTGCTCGAGAGTGATTTTCTGAAAGCCAAACTTCATGTACATGTAAACAAAACCTGTCAAACAAGGCATGAGGACACACACAGACTCGCAAACGCATCAGTGAGGGCTGTGTTGGGCTAACCACAGGCTGTCTGTGTGGCTGATGCTCCATTGTTTAGTTCCACACAATTACATTCACAATAACCCAGAGCCCCTCAGGTCCCTCGCAGCCAAAAGCTGTGTTCCATTACACAACATTCAAATGCTGTTCCAAAACACCCATAATTGGCTGAAATGTAATCAACGCACCGAGACGCTCAAAGTTTGTTTCAAATGAACCCCTAAATCAGCAAGTGGTGTCAAACTTAAACCAGCGAAAACTCACAAACCTGAAAGCTTTGGGTACTTGCAGCCCCGGGCCAGCTGCTGAGACAGCCCAGGAATGGAGAAAAGAGAGCAGAAGTCTGGGAGGTGATGGCACTAGTGAGCCGTACAAGACCTTTTCTGTCCTCTCTCCTTACTGCCAGTGAGGGGACCTTGGACTTTCACGCTCTGACAAACACAATTAATTGGGGCAAAATGTGGTGCCCTTGGGGCTCCAATGACTCCTGGCTCATTTAATCTGTTCTGCCTTCAACCTGTATCCCCCTCCAGCATGGTTTTAGGCGATGACTGGCTTGGGACTGCGGTGGCCATTCCCTCTTCTGCAGAGTCTTTTGTAGACTGAGAGGACACATAAATGAGAGATTTATTTTTCAGTCCCACAGGGCTGTTGGAAAAGGCAGCTCTATGGGAGAAATGAGAGAAACAAAGATGAATTGTGATAGAGGAAAATTTGGGACGGGAATCTGCCCGATACCATCTCATGGATATTGAAATTAATCCTCACTAATCAAGAGAGGACTGCAGAGGGAGGTGCAAAAAGGACAGAAAAATAAGAAAGCATAAGCAGAAAGTAATAAATAAAACGCAAAAGGAGGAAAAGACAAAGTGAAGTGACATAGCAAGACTGAATGTAAGCAAAACTGAAAAACGCAACACAGCAGGAAAGGGAGCGGTTACACGGTGAGAAGGCACAAAAAGACAGAGCTTGGGAGCTAAATTCAGCATGCAGGGCGAGCTCCAGTGAGCCAAAGAGAGTGAGTGTTTAAACAAGTGTTGTGACTCCTACACGGCCCACGCTGCATATCGAACCACATCAGTATACCACGGAACAGGTCTAGCGGGTCATCAGCAGCAACAGCAGCGGCAGCTCAGAATAGCCTTGTAAGGCTCTGCTGACTGTCAGCCTGCTGCTCCGACTCCAAAGCGGCAGGCGCTGGCTGGCTGCGGAGCAACAGAGTGGTGTTTCATGTGGAGCTCAAGGGGCTGATGGGAGGTGTGTGTAGGGTGTACGTAGGCTAGCGGCAGAGTGAAGACAAACAGACAAAGCAGGAAATTAAGGAGGAGGAAACACAATAACATCAGAAGAAGGAGATGCAGGACAGCTCAACGGCAGCAGGGAGAATGAGAAGAGACGGAACAATGAACGCACAGTATTATCATGGCAACATTTGTCTCTGATGTGTAAAGAACTGCTACATAGAGACGTCTTCATATCCAGTAAGACAGTTTTGGTTCAGGGGCATATGAATGGAAGGTAGGGGGGAAAAAAAAGCAGGCTATTGTGCAGAGATGAGCAAAACCTCTAAAAATACTGAGTGTACATGTATTGTTCCATTATTTCATTTGAGAACAGTGGTGAGTGGTGTGTGTGGGAGCAGGAGCATGCGTCTAAATGATGATGACATCACTTGCGAGTACTACATTTAGAAGAAGGGACCCCATGGGTAAACATTTGCTCATCACGCAAATCATGAGCATCATGAGCAAACACACACATAAATCATGTGTATATGATCATTATTTGGTTTGACGGTGCCTCAGTGTCACATTCTCTCATATTCTTAAAGCAGGCCTACTATGCTTTTACAGTTTTTTTTTTCCTTTCCTTCAAGGTTGGGCATGTTAAAGATCTTATACAAACAGAAGTTACTCTCTCCCACAGAAAACACGGCTATTGAAATGCTCGCCAGTAGTCCCGCCTTTAATGCGGTGACTTTGTTTCATCACACTGCGTCACCATCTCACATATTTGCATAACAAATGCATGGCGGCTGCTCTGGCACATGAGAATTGATTTAACACAGCTGTTGTGTTGTTTATTGCCGTGCTGGGTCAGGCATGTTTAAGCTGACCAATCAGAGCAGACTGGTTATCTGGGAGGGCAGGCTTCTCTTAATGAGACTGGGGCTAAAACAGAGCATTTATTTCAGAGGGGAAATAAAGATCTGCAGTTCTGGACAGTATGAGAAAACTGATGTGATTTCTGAGCATTAAAGCATGTAAATCTATTCCTAGTAATAATCCAAAATATAATTATGAACCTGAAAATTAGCATAATATGTCTCCTTTAATAGAGCGACAACAGAATAATCGCTGGCAATCATGACAGATAGAGCTTGAAAATCAGCATTAAAGTTAATATGCAAATCAAATCAGTTGAGACTAAAAACTGTATTGTGGTAAGTGGCTGGTGCAAAAAAAAGATTACAAACACAATGACTGCCCAATATTTCACTCATTACACTTCAGTGGCAGATCGTTTCCAAATAAAAGAATGAAAAGCTTTTTGCTCTCAGTGGCTGGCCACTCTGTCTGTGCTGTAGCTGAGTTTTCCAACAAGCCTGGCAAATTAAATAACTGCCATCATTAGGACATATTTACAGTTATTACAATACACTTACTTGTAAAATGTTTTTTTTTTCTATATCTGTACTGTGCTACATTTCCTAGTCATTTAAAAACCCAACTTGGATACTGACTTCATCCTCCCAATACTAGGAAATTCAACCGCTAATTCCAGATGTACAGTTTAAAGTTTTTACTTCTAAAATGATAATATGATATTGGAATAAATAAGGCACTTCTTCCTCGTCTTTGTTTGGCTGATCCGTCAGCTCTGTATGCTATCACACCGCATCTGACATGACGCACTTGCCTCGGCTTAAACATTTACAGCACAATTTGTAGCACCCAAAGTGCCACGAAGAAAATGAGATGCAGTGAATAATTCATCCCAGTTTTTCCTCCCCCTTGGTGAAAGACTGGTGCAGCTCCACATCATGGCCCGAGGCCATGATGCTCTCTGTTGTTATAGCTAAAGTTCTGTGTATTGCCTTACAGCTGGTAGGGAAAAACATCAAAACGGACAGAGAGAAACAAACATCTGTGTAGAGACATGATATTCCACCTGTCATGGTATACTGTATGTCCATATGCAAATAGAGATTTAGTAATGAAGCAGAAGCAGAAGAAAGAAAGAAGGACAAATCCAAAAGGGCAAGATGGAAATATGGAAAGCACGAAAAAAAGGAAAGAATAGTTTTACATTTTGTACGGCAGCAGTGGAAACTCAGATTCATCTTATCCCGCTGAGAACCAGGGCTGAGGATTGTGGCTTACAGTCAAAGGAATGAGATCTGGTGCTAGAGTCCCACTGCTCCAACAGGCTAAGGCTCACAAAGCCCTCTCATTTCGGTGGCCTCCACTCTAACTTGAACCCGCACCCTGTATTGTATATGAGGGCTTATCTTTCATGCTTTAACCACGGGAGGAAATCTCAGGAAAAAAGTTCCAAAAAGTTTCAGCTCTGCTGGATTTGACTGCTTGGGTCTAAGTGTTCAAGTGTTTACAAGTCGGCCAGACCTTTCAGACCAGCTTCTTCAAGTCTGCAAGCATAAAACCTAATATCATTAGTAACATCACTCTACAAAGACAAGCAACCACATGCCAGATGACCGATAACTAAGGTGCCAACTAATGATTACCTTTCTATAAATCGTTTATTTCACGTTTAATGTTTTATTTGTAAAATGTCAAATAATTATGAAAACGCTCCTCATTATTTTTCCCAGAGCCCAGAGCGACATCTTCAAATGACTCCTTTTATCCAACCAACAGTCCAAAACCCAAAGACTCTTTGTTGACTTTTGAAAATGTCAAGGAAAGGCAGTAAGACAACATTCAAGAGACTGGAGCCAGGAAATGTTTTGACATTTTTACTTGAAAAATGAAACTAAATTGGCATTTAGTTTTCATTCGCTTAACTTATCAATTAATCAACCGATCATTGCAGCTCTAAAAGACAGCTTCCGGGCTCTTGCATAATCCATCTCCTGCCTTGAGGCCATCATGAGCGTCAGATGCACAATTAGGGCTGGGTGGTATGGCCTTAAAATTATCCTGCAATATCTTAAAGGTGCAATATGTAAAAGAGTATCACCAGGGTAAGCACCAACTGCTGCGAACTAAAGCATTAAATTACCATGTTGGTAAAGGCAAATATTAGAACAAGTTGAAGACTCTGATGAGTTCAGAAAATTAAATCACACAGGAAACGTAGCCTTTAAAGTCAGGAAAAGACAACACTATAGTCTTGTTTCACAATAACAATATCATATCAATATATTGCCCAGCCCTATGCTCAATAAAACATAAAACAGTCAGTTGATGTTTGAACAGTAAAGATTAAAACTCTCTATGATAGAGACTTGCGCATATGTGTGACAGCCAAGAAGCTACACTTCATCTGACAGATTCCATGCCTGTACGGAACTACACAGAGAGAGAAAGCCATGACAGACACAGCGCCCGGAGAAGTCAAGGGAAAGCTCCGGGGCCCTGCAGGGAGTGAGATAACAGGTGAGCCTGAGGGATTCTACCTGTGGAGACCTTCTCTTGTGTTGGGGATGGCGGAATTGAAATCCCTAAGGAGATGGCTCTGTTCCCAGGAGATCTGACACACACACACACACACACACACACACACACACTGGTTGATTGTATGCTGACAGGCTTTCTAGTTTTGTATTTCCAGGATCTGTATATC
>OMLP01017921.1:0-11193 GCA_900302685.1 Spondyliosoma cantharus | reverse complement strand
ATTTGCTTACACATGAGAAAAAGATACAAATTAATATCATAAAGTGGGATGGAAGGGTGCAAAAATAACCTATAGCTGGCGTTTCGCTCTTTATCCCTGTGTTTGTTTTTATTCCCAGCTCTCTCCACCCTTTCTGCCCCCTACCACCATCCCTCCTGCCTTTCTAATGAAATTTTCACAGAGCTTAAGTCATTTAGCTAATGGATTCCCCTCCCGCAATATCCATTTTTCCTTCGAGCACACACAGAGAAACTTTCATACACGCCCTGGTCATTCATGAACAGTAGTTCGATACAAACCTCATGAACAGCAGCCATAAACTTAAACTGCTGCCTTCAAATAAGAGCAGGAAACCTTTTGCATACGTGAGGCCCAGCAATTTAGGGTTCCCTTTTAGAAATGTATTTTTTGCCTATCATGTCAGTTCATGTTCATTTTTATTTATCAAATAGACATAAAAGTGAAATGACTTGTACAACCACAGGTTCTGTTTTACTAGCTAGTCTACTGAGGGGTGAGTAAAAAATGTAGCATTTGTTGACTGAGGTCAGATACTTCTGTTTGTACAGATTTACGTCCTTTAATACCTAATTGTTTTAACCAAAGGTGTGGTTGAAGACAAGCAGTACATTCCAGATGCCATTTTCCTCATCAGTTATCTCTAGTTCAGCATTTAAAAACACTCAATACCTCTTTCTATTGTGCCTGTTCACTGTCACATCTATCCAGACAAAAGCATCTACAATAAACTTGAGGAGAAAACAGAGAATGTTTCAAAGAACTGAAGGTCCAGACATCTGAGAGGCTACTATTTGACAACAACCCCTGCGTAACCGAAGCCGCTGATACTGACGCAGCACAAGCTGCTCGATACACATCACAGCGTCATGGCTGGAAATGTGGCACCGAACAGAGAACGAAACAGAGAGCGAAAGGTTAAACCCAGTGAAATTTGAATTTCAAATACACTACACTGCATGTACAGGCCATATCTGTAATCAAAGGCTTGCTGAACTATATCTAAGACTTCCTGGTGACAAATAATAATACTAAAAAAAAAAGTATCTATGGTACAATATATAAGATAAATGCAGTTCATACACACATTTGACTTAATGCTGACAAATGGTTTCCAGTCAACGAATGGTGCAGCTCAGAAGTTTGGCATGCTTTTGTTCGACAACCACAAACAACTCAATTCCAGATAGCTGAGCAGTTCTAACAGCTGCTCAGTGGCAGGTTATACTTCTTTAATTTTAGAACTGGATGAATGTACTGGCACATTGGGCCTTGCAGGAAAGCATGCACTTTCAGCAATTCCTCCTTGTACAAATATAAACTTTGAAAAGCTAAATGGTGACTTTCATAAAGAGTTGCGATTTGTGCCAAGACGGCCGGCCCTTCTTACCAGTGAGCTCAAACTAAAACACACAGAGCTACAGTGAAAGAGCCAGTGTCCATCTCATGCTGCAACAAGTTTTTAAATAAGAAAGTAGAAAGAAGGAGGAAGTGGATGAAGATGGTGGAAGACAAAGGAATACAAAAGAAATAAGTTGAAAGGAGACCATCCCAACCATCACTTGGGAAAGAAAAGTTATAGAAAATGCTGATGCCATTTTTTCCATTCTTTATAGCTTTCCCTTGTAAGACAAAGAGAAATAAATCTGAGACTTACCTACGACCCTGTCCCCAGTCCCGACGCCCATCTTCCTCATGGCTGCAGCAAACAACGCCACATCGGACCTCAGTTGCCCATAGGTCACCTTCACAATCTCGTCATTTGCCTCCGCTGGTAGACAGAAACACAAAGTGAGACACATGCACAGAGACCAATATGTACACATCAACAAAAAACGAGTGCCGTTTTTATTTATGGGTTGATGTAGATGTCAATAAGATTCCTGAAATTCATACAGACACACAGAGATGAAGACATAAATGGAGAATGATAGTGGGGCAGGACAGAGCCATAGACAGGAATAACCCCCCTGTGTCTAAGTAATAGTTTCCTGACATTCACAGAGGCTCCACAGAATTGTAACCAATGGCCCTTCTCATAATTACATTACAGCTCCTGAGGAAGGTTGTTTGTATGTGTGTGTGCCTTACATACACACAGATAAGGCAATGAAGAAGGGCAGACCCATTAGTATGTGACAGACCTGAGAGATAGAGCAGGGAGCAGCGGTTAAATCTGATAAAAAAGTGACGTGTGCAGCCTCACCGCTGCATCAATTCTGTAATCACCCTCAACTGTGTTGCTACGTGTCTTCCTAACTTTCTTTCTGCTTAGTTGATTTGTGAATAGAAATTTTTAAGATGAAACAAAGAAAGTAAACACAATCTGTGCATCTCAGGGAACAAAAAAAAAACAATCTCTAAGGCATACGGAACTGGAAGGGGGAAAGCACAACTTCTTAAACATTACCCCAAGAACAAGTTCCATAACACCAGAATGCAAAAAGGTAAACAAAAAAAAACATAAAACTGACCTGCTCCTGTCTGAGTGTTTAAAGATGTGCTTTATGAGTGAAAACAAAACAAAACATTCAATTTCCAACCGAAAATGTGTGTAAATGCTCAAAGGAATTTCAAAGCATTGCTGAAAATGCCTTAAATCTGCATTTTAAAAGTTCAAGTGCATTAGCTACAGTGCTACCAAAAACTGCCATCTAAAAAAATTCAAACTGACAGAACTGGAAGCTGAACTGCATTACCTAAAGAAGTTGCAAGTTAAAATACATTGCTTGGAAAGGTGTAATACTATAAAAAACATGAAGTTGACATGAATTGCCAGAAAAGGCCTACCGAAGAAATTATCCGTTTTGATGAACTGCATTGCTAAACACTTGGGAACAAAAAAAGGCATTGCAAAGCCCTGCTGAAAATGCAGGATGATGAATGATGATCATACTGAAATAACTGTTGACTGCACAAAGTAATGGCAAGATGATAATAACCCCATCAGTGTTTAGATTGGTTACCTGTAAACCTTCGCTTTCACTATGCAATTTCGTCAGCCATGGAGCATGACATCTCCTGGGAAAATTGGCGACCCAGACAGATTGGCAGCATGGCACCATTTCTATCTGATTTCACATTTCCATTACGGACTAAACAAATTAATAATCTCAAACTTGTCCTGTGTTGCTACTGTGTGGAAAGACAGAAACGATCTGTTTGACTTTGCAACGGGGTCGGCAACAATAATGCTGCTTGGAAAGAAATGCCAGAAGTTGACACTGAGCTGCGCTATCTAAAGATGCTAAGCGCTGAAATACATTGGTTGAGAAGCTGGAGCTTAAACTGTAAAAACGGTTTTCCCTCAACTGCAAAAAGAAGACTTAGCATCAATCCACTGATAAAAACAAAACCGATGTGAGTTTAATCCGCCACACACGCTGCCTGTTCTCTGCATGGAATCAACATTCCAAAGATTAAGGATTTGATCACAATAAAGACGACGTTCAAGGTGCGGCACTGTGCCACACTTATCGCTGTACATCACACAGCTTTCAACCAGCGTTATGCACTTCATATACTTACTCGCAGTGTAGAGAGCGACTTTGTCCTGGTCTGCGTGTTTGAGCAGGTTCTCAGCGTAGTTGAGCCGGGCCCCTTTAAACCACTCTGGGACATCCGAGATCCGTTTGGAGACATCAACAACCTGGTGTACACCCATAAAACACACACCAGGAACACACACAGGAGGGACATTGTGATTGACAGAGACCATGCTGGCTTAGAAACTAAGCTGCATCCTGAATATGTTTCTTACTTTTGAATTAAATAGACTTAATCTAGATTGCTTGATATCGATCAAATAGGCAGCACACTATACTGTATTGTAAAATAAAGGGATCACACAAACAGATTATCTCAGAATTGCTATGCAGGACAGAGATGGATCTGAGACAAAAGCATTCAAAAGTGAAAGCTACTGTTTTACACACTAATCAAGCACATGCATCTACCACTGTAACGCTGATTGTCTGATTGTGTAACTGTTCTTAAAACAGAAACAACTCACAAACAATTAACCAGTTCTAAGTGCTATAATGAAGGCCACTGGCCACTGGCCACTGCACTTAGAACTGGTTAATTGTTTCCCTGTCTTCCCTCCAATGTCTGCTGGGGCTGCAAACCTCAGAGAGCATTAAGTGCATAATAAAATATATGACCAAAAAAAGAACATGTGGCCAGTGTGACGTGGAGAGTGCTATCCATGTGTACAAAAAGGGTGTGTTGACAACATGGCACCGAGCATTGAGCTCAGACTCCCTTTATCACTGCACACGTCCACCTGTGTGGCTAACATATCCTGGAACTAATCAACATTAGGAAGCTTGACAGTAAATCAAATGAACACACGTATGAAGATAATTCATTCAATTTCTATTTTGCTTTTTAATGTAACCTTGATACAATAGGTACAAATCTAATGTTAACAAATAGGTACAAATCTAATGTTAACAAATGAGGTGAATTGGGAATTGAGAAAAAATAAATCTGCCATGTTTGTCTCTTCTTGTAGCTACTTTGACACGTATCATCAATAAGACATTTTCCTATATTCAAAAATTGAAAGGTAAGTGGTGCATGTATCTGCTTATGTAGGATGACTCATATCAGATTACTGCCTTTCCATTGAAAATGATGATAAAGGAAGACTCTTAACCAACTCATAGCAAATGAAAAGGAAGTTATTTGGTCAAACTTGTACTTAAAGCATATAGAAAACAATGTTCATGTTCACTACAGTATATATCTACATGCATGTGGATGAGAAAGCTGACTGTAGGGCCACAACAGGGCTTTACATTAAAACACAATAACAGCAACACGCGCTCTCCCTTGTAGCTGTAAAGTCTGCCAGTTCTAAGAACATGACCTTCCAGATAACTCAGGGGTGGGTTCATTGCAACACAAATGACAAACTGTGCTGCAAATCATGTCATCTATATGTGCCAAAAATAGGGAAATATGATGTGCCATTATCGAAAAACAGTCAACCTCAACACAGTATTTTGCAGTGTGTTTGGCGATAAATGAATAGGTGACTGAAGAAAACTGAACAAGCGAAATGCAGGTGGTTCATTGAATCTTTTCTGTGTTTCTCTTGTCTGCCAGACACTCCCGAAACCTAAAACACACATTTGTTGGCACCATTCTCTTCTATCATTTGTAATTTTTTTTTTAATCTTCAGATGACAATGTACAGCAGAGGTCGGACTCACCTCTTCATACGGCTTGGAGCTGACTACTCCACAGAAGCGCCACACCTCGCCCCAGAACTCTGAGTAGCTGTCCGTCGACCACTGGTACAGGTCATTGTAGTTGGCTGTAGGACAGAGAATCAGTGATTACCACAGATTTTTAATAAAAAGATAAATGACAATCAGCTCAAACGCAGAAGTTTCTACAGTTGACATGAAGACGTCAGACAAGCAAATTGATTCGCTGCAGGAACATGGGTTGAAATCGGCAAACCGAAACTTCTCCAGCTTTCTCCACACATTATATAGGGAATGTCAAAAGTGAAGCACAGTTGAATTCAGTCACTGGGTACATTATTACCTGATCTGTATAAATCAATACTTCAAGGTAACACCCTTATTCAGATTGCACATAGCCTCAATGGGCTAGTGAGCAACATCCTCTGTCATTTGACCCTCAAGTGAGGAAAAACTTGCCAGACTGAAAAAAAAAAAATGGAAGAACACTCAGGGAAGAGCCACAGAGGAAGGATCTATCTCCCAGGACAGACGTGCAGTAGACGTGGCATGTACAGAACAAAACAAAGAAATCCCAATTTACACATTTAACTGACGGAATATCTCATCCATTTAGAATTTAGCTTCTGACCCTTTAAAGCTAAGCAAGGATTACTTTACAATCACACTAATCAGCTTGCATGTGTCTATAAGCTGCAGGCAAACCAGACTGATGTTTTCCTTATGGGGGCTTTTTGTTAATAAAAAAAAAACATAACTAAACAAACTTAAAACATGCAGGATTACAAAAGATATAAGACGTGTGTGTGATTTAAAGGAAACGTTTTCTAACCTAATCAATATGCTGGTGAAACGAAATGAAAGTGGGTCAGAGAAGAGAAGAGAAGAGAAGAGAAGAGAAGAGATCACTTTCTTTCTTCTCTATTCATTCATCACCCTGCAGACCAAGTTTTGCAGCATTCCTCCTGAACCCTGTTGGACGGCGCTGACACGGTATTAAAAAGGACACAATTGAAATAGGCCGCTCTCTTTAACCGCCTGGCAGCCCCAATTTGCCTGAGTGAACCACACCGAGCTGCAGCGTTATAAACAACGAATTACTTTCAGAGAGGGGGGTGTGGTGAGCAAGTTAGGGGCCATCTTTATTTAGTTATATTCCTACCTGCAGAGATGTGTTCATGCTCATAGTTTAATGACGTTGAGAACATTACGTTGTCTAATGGCTGCACACACAAACAAGCCCATTGCAACGACAATGGTAATTTAGAGGTAATGCACGACATAGCCTTCAGTGTATAAGCTAGACAGATAGCAAGAAATGGGGGCACTGCTTTAGCTCAAATATCCAGCTTCGTATGCTCAATAAAATCCCCTCCAACACATATATTATCTCTCTCTGTGTCTCCCTCCCTCCCTCCTCTCCGCTCACCAAGATTAAGCCCGTAGTCCGCGTTGACCTGTATCCTAAACTTATCCATCTGTGTGTTCCTCTTGGAGTCCGGGTACCACAGCACCTTGCTCTCCATATCCATAATCTTCTCGCTCTTTCCTTCCGTGTCTTTAGACATCTTCGTCCCTTTTTCTGTCGGCTGCCGAAAAACACCGGTTAGCACGAGTCCCCGAGCTGCCCTTTGCTTGGAGCTGTCTGTCCCCTAAAGGTGAGCGAGCGCTGGTGTCAAATCAGATCACAGGCTAGCTGCTTAGTTTTGAATGGCTGATGGGAATTAGAGCGCCCGACAGCTAGCAAGGCTCACTGAGGGCTCACTTGTCAAAGGCGAGCGTGCGGCGCAGCCCACAAAAGTGTCAGGCCACGCCCCGGCGTCATGACGTAGGGGCGCGAGCTAAGTTCAAGAGCGCAAGGTGTTCAGGACTGTTGTCACCTAACTGTGAACAAAGGTCTTCTTTGATTGGACCCCCAGAGGATTCTGAGAACCTACATGCACACATTTAATCATATATAATGGCTTAGATTACTGTTGCAACCCCCTTATTCCACCAAGTTGGCATTTACAGTGTTTATGTATTTCTTTGCAAAGGTTTGATCTAATTCGATATTTCCTGGCTGGTGTATTTTTCAGTTTTTCAAGTTTATATGTTTTTAACTTGACAGGGGGTGGAGGTTGGGTTTGTTAGATGGTAGATGTGATGGACGTTTCAAGTCATGTTTCTTGCTGTAAGTTGTATGCTGCTACTGGATGTCTAAATTTCTCTCAGCATCATTAAAGTATCTATCTATCTGTCTGTCTGCCTGTCTGTCTGTCTGTCAGGTTTTGAATACCTCTTCCATTACTTTATTATTTCATTTATGTACAATATTTCATATTCACACTGTTTCATTCAAAATATGAAATACCCAACACAGGAAGGGGATTTCAATCATTGGGCCAAAAGAATGTCTAGAGTGAATAGTATAGATATTATATACGTTATCCCAAGAGATCTTCATGCGGTTTTTCAAATATGCCTCTTGAATGGAAACAAAATTACTGGAATATTTTCTACTGATCTTCCTGACTTTTTAAAATATGAGACGATTCATTGGTATAAATGCTTTTACTTTTTCGGAGGAAAAAACATTTTGTGGATATTTTTGAATCCCGTAGAAGTCTTGAACATGCTCCGCACATGAACGCGCCATATATTTGTATAGGTCGAGTCTCTCGTGCACGCGGGAAACTTGCCTGTCAAAATGAAGAGCTCTGATTGGTCCTGAGTCCACTGGCTCCACATCAGCCGACTGATCGATCTATGCGGTGGGCGTACCGTCGCTGTTGGACTGGCGCGTGGTTCGATCAATGCCAGGCTGGCTTTGGGTGCTTCAAAGGAGGCGAATTAACCAATCGTAAACAAGAGTGTAGGAGCGCTTTAGGGGTGCGACCAATCAGTGAGGGGGAAGACAGAACGCCTCACTGTCTGGTGGTGTCATGCCAAGTTTAATTTAATGATGGAAGTTTTCGTTAATTAATGGCAATTTCACATTAATGAGCCATGGCTGTGTAAATTGTTCCCTTTTGTCATTTGTTATCCAGCTTTTTTAACCATATCTAAATGGAAATAGTCTATATTAAACATTAACCTAACATGCACAGATGTGGGTTTTATGCATGTTAAAAAATAGGGCGGCAAAAGCTTTCATTCCTTTTTGTCAAATAAGCTGCCTTGAGGTAACATCCCTGCTTCATGACTAAATTCAGTGTCTTTTCTATTTTCTCTAGAGTTTCTATAAATAGAGGCAGACTGGGCTTACTAAAAATGTTGTAACCTGTCTGAAAGCTGCTAGGTCCAGTTGCAAAAAGTGGAGGACTCATTTCTCAAGCCTGAACACATATACCCTTGAATCCAAACAAATGTGTCTGACTTACCCAGTTGTTATGTATGATCATCCTTTTAACCCACCTGTGTAGTTTAAATATTGGAAAACAGTTGGATGGAACAATAGGGGAGACCAGGGATGGTTGTAACATGGGTCAGTTGTAACACTTCCAATTTCTCCAATCAGGAACAAGTTACAAATCACCTGATTCACTCTGCACATGCTCATTTTAGTCCTTATTCCACATGTGAGAAAGTAGCACCATGTGGCAGACACCGCCAATTTCAGAGGGAAAAAAATAATTATTTATAAGTATTTAATAAGTGTTTTTTTTCGCTTAGTTTATTTTTGTCATAGCGTTGCCTGCTTTGTAGTTAAACACATCAAACTTAAATCATAGTTTTTGTGTGTCTATATAGATATCGTTCATGCAAGTCCTTCGTGCTAATGTTTTAGCTGTTAGCTATAAGGCAAGCTAGTTCATGACTATAAGAGTCTGGGTTATTTGTAACAACAAGAGTCTGGGTTATTTGTAACAACAAGAGTCTGGGATAGTTGTAACCATGAAAATGTTACAACCTACCACAAGCAAAATTTTATTTGTATTTATTTTTTTCTTTGAATTTCAGTCAACATTTTGGAGAGAGCATCAAATGATGTAAAAAAGCACGGAAAGTCCAGATCTGTGGCAAAATTGTTTGGCATATGCCACGTCACACTGTACAGATTTTGTAAAGACAGGAAGAAGTTAGAAGAGAAGGGATCAAGCGAACTTCCACATGTAGGCTACCACAGTGGAAAGAAGTTCTTCATGAACAGGAGAAAGAACTGACAGAATATCTGATGAGGGCTGCTGATGCATATTATGGACTGTGTCCACGTGATGTCCAACAGATAGGAACTGGTAAAGCATAAGTCAGGGAAAAGTTAGCAATTTATATTGGTTGCAATGTAAAATATAATGGATAGGGGAATACTGAACATTTATTACTATGTGATTAACATTACAGGTAAGAGAACTTGCGTATCAGCTTGCAGTGAAATATGGGTGCAAACATCCAAAATCATATAGTAACATATGTTCAAATGTTAGTGTAAGACTGTAGCTCAGCGGGTAGAGCAGGTCGGCTAGTGATCGGAAGGTCGCTGGTTCAAATCCCGGCTCCAGGCTGGGCTGAGCTGCATGTCGAAGTGTCCTTGAGCAGGATACTGAACCCTAGATTGCTCCTGATGTGCAGTTGGCACCTTGCAACAGTGAGAGCCCTGCGATGAGCTGGCCACTTGTCCAGGGAGTACCCTGCCCTCGCCCGGAGACAGCTGGGATTGGCTCCAGCAATAAACCCCGCGACCACACAAAAGTGATGAAGCGGTTATGGACAATGACATGACATATAAAGCTTTCAGTATCATCACTTTTTTGTCATAATCCTTATTTCATAATGTTACATTTCACCCCAGGGTATGTTGCAACTAACCCGGAATATGGGGTGAATTGTAACATTTCACTATACCATGCATATTCTGTTTGTGTTGCAGAGATATCAGGTACGCCATTTACGCGCCTGCAAGAAACAGACTAAGATGTCAAAAATGTTACAACCATCCCCGTTCTCCCTTTATCTTTCACACACACCTCAGACAGTTTGCTCGGATCACTAATCTGTTCTAATCAGGAATGCAAATGTTGCGTTTTTATAAAACTAAAAAAATAATACCTGTTCCCAATACTTTCATCATCATAAACTCAAATGACATGGCATCTAAAAAAAAAAAGACTTGTAGTTGCCAAAGTTGGCAGACAATTGGCTTGACACTATGGAGGCAGGTTAGTGTTTAGTGTTTATTGTCTATTTCCCTTCCTCTGATATAATTCTGCTGCATTAAACTAAATCATGATACAAGCATTTCATATAGACTTTGCCCTGTAGGGTTCATTGTCAGCAGATAAGATTATCAGATAAATGAGTGTCATCGACAAACTTTATATCAGAGGATATGCAGTCATTGGGAAATAATTTGTTGCTGGAACAAAATGACTGTAGCGACTGCTTCTTACAAAATGTGAATTTTGGCTGGACTGCAGGCTAGAGGCAGAGCCAGGATAAACACAGAGAAGACACTTTGTGGAGTGATGCCAGGGAGGCCATTTCAGGCCACCTTCAATGTCAGTCAGAATCAGTCCCATCCAGGGCCGGAGTGGGACTAATTTTCAGCCCTGGAGTTTCATGTCTCAGACCGGCCCACTTTAGATCACAACCTATTATATTAAAATAATGTAATTATAACTTTACTTATTAAGCCTACAATAGCGCACTGTCCTCTAAAGCCTTGTAATTCTGTGTAATTTTTCTAAAATAATTCCACTTCAGTGCAAGTAGTGGTTGCTTCACTTTCAATTGTGTGCTTTGTGTAGCCTGCTATCTTACTTTTAATGATAAAAAGTATATCAGGCCACTACTATCATTTGGGCATAGAAAGTGGCTATATTGGAACTGATGCTTGCTTGTTCACACACTAGCTCACCTGTTCCTTCTATGACAGCAGCTATCCCTTCCTCACCACTGGCTCCTGGCTCTGCCTCTGACACTAAATCACATTTTAAAAATGGTCATAATTCTCATCACAAATCTCCCCTTTTTCAAGTCA
>OMLP01017919.1:0-18478 GCA_900302685.1 Spondyliosoma cantharus | reverse complement strand
TGCCTGTGAGTGCACACAGCGGCTCTGTGTGTAAACAGTGTGTGTAAACAGAGTGCATGGCGCAGGACGAGGTGTAGCCCAGGTCAATGTGTGCCAAAGCGCGGCCCGGGGACCCCGCAGGGACAGCGTAGGGGTCCCTGGTGGCCCCCCTGCTAAAATGAGTGACAGGGTTGAATCTGATTCATGCAGTTCAGCCGGTAGTCGGTTTAGTTTCAACTTTTAAAATTAAAAATATAAGAGGAGTCTCTGAATCTGATGTGAACACGTTAGAGAAGATGTAAAAGTGAGTGCTTTTTTCTTCAAGCAAGGATCAACAGTAGAGCTGCAGCCACTGATCGATAAGTTCTCAACGATTCAATTAATCGGCAACCATTTCGATAATCCAATAACTGGTGTGAGTAGTTTTCTCCAGCTTCTTAAATGTGAATATTTTCTGGTTTTCTTTACTCCTCTGAATGACTTCAGGTCGTGGACAAAACAAGACATTTGAGGACATCATCTTGGGCTTTTTGGAACCACTAATCAGCATTTTTCAAACCAGATAATCGATTAATCAAGATTAAACAACAGTGAAAGTAATTGCTAGTGTCAGCCCCGACAGTAAAAATGTATTATTTATTAGTTGTTTTCAACCAAAAATGCCCAAAACTCACTTGTCCTGCCTCTCAAATGTGAGGATTTGCTACTTCTCTCTCTTTCTTATTATCTCACTTTGAATGAAACACTATTTGAGTTTTGGACTGATTGCCAACAAAATGAGCTGCTTGAAGACCTCCTCTTGGGATCTGAGACATCATTTTTTGGCATTTCTTTACAATATCTTTGCCATTTAATGCGTCTAGATTATTTTAATTATCAGTCAATCTGCTGATCAATTTCAGGCTTAATCCCTTAAGTGTTTAGTCCACAAAGCGTCCCAAAATAAAATGTCCAAAGAGCCCAAAGTGACGTCTTCGAATTGGCTCTTTTGTCCAACCGAAAGACCAAAACCCCCCCAAATGCTCTATTCGCTGTCATAAATGACAAAGAAACGCAGCAAATTCTCACATTTAAGAAGCTGAAACCGACAAATATTTGACAATTTTGATATAAAAATGACTCAAACCGATGCAAATAGTTGCTGATTAATTATCTTTCAATCAGCTGGTGGATTAATCGTGCAGCTCTAGTTGCATCCCGAGTTTAAATGGATGACGAGATGTGTCCAGTGGAAATTCGACAAAGATAAGTTCCCGTTGACTGAAGTTTCCCTGCTTGTAGTATTGTAGTGGCCTGTATAGTATGAGTGTGTGTGTCTGTGTGTGTGTGTGTGAGCGTGTCTTTCTGTTCACTGAGAGCTCCAGATGGTGTTATGATCAGCCAATTCATCACATTACTTCCCTATTCTGACTGCGGGGAAATCTAACGAAGACGGACCTGAAGCTGCCCCCTCGTGTTCGCTCTTTTACAGCCTCTCCCTCACTTTCTCCTCCTCCTCCTCCTCCTCCTCCTCTCTCTCACTCCCTCAGTCTATTTGCCTGTATCTGATCTTTCTCGAGCAATCCCCCTCTCTAACCTCCGACTCCCTCCCCTCCTAATCTCCCTTTTACACTCCCTCTGTGGCCTGCTCCATCGCTCCTTGTATTCACATCCGTCACTTCTTCTTCTTCTTCCTCTTCTCTGTCCTCCACTATTCCCTGACTCCCTGATCTGATTTACCACCGTGGGGACTCTATGTAACAGACTGGAGAGTGGAGTGTATGAGGGGTAGGTGGGATGGTGAGCGAGAGCGTGGGCGTTCGTGCGCAAGTGGCTTCTTGAGAGATGTTTTCATTCTGAAGGTTGTGTGTGTCACCGAAGCTGTTGCGTGTGCATGTGTCACCCTCCTTAATGCTCGGCCGGTGTACAGCGGGTTATGAGGGCTAGAGAGAGTGTGTTTCTTGTCCTGCGGGGAGATTACAGCATTATCACAAAGCAACAGCTCCTTCTGAGGTGTCACAGCCCCAACAATAAAACGTTGCAGGGCTTGTCAAGCTGCGGGCTGAGTCACAGGTGTGCTGGGACAAGTTTGTACATGCCAGGTAGAGTGAAACTCGTTTATTCGGGTGTCACTCGAAGATTAAAACACAAGGTAGAGCAGAAAGAGTAAAAATATTCGCTCCTCTGCATGCGCTCCCGTGTGACAGAGGCCATGATTTCAATCAGCCTCTCCAAACATGCTGCAGAACGAGCGAGAGACGTTCTGGTGATTTTTCCTTTTTTTTTTTTTTCTCCCCCTGTCCCCAATCCCTTAATACCACTGATTTCCTCACACATTCATACACTCACCAGGAAGTTTAGACTGGTTATCAGGATCCAAAGTACAAGGCTGTCATCTTTGCACACACCCACTGTGTGTTATGTGGGTCAGACAGGAGGGAGGTCATGGTACGGGGCTATGATGAGGCCCATAAAACTGTTCGGCGAGGACAAACTGTCAGTGCAGTGGTTGTGCTTAAGTGTGGGTGTTCTTGGGTTGTGCATGTTGTTGCAGAGAGTCTGAAAAAGGGCCTTTCCCTCAGGGGCTTCTCATTTTGACCCAGATGCGCGCACACACATGCAAACAAACACTTTCACATGCCCTATTACTCATTTTGCTCTGGTTATGCACACTCATGCCTAAATTATGAGGAAGTCTGGCACCACCCTGAGCAGCGAAACTCAGTTTAAAAGTCAATTTATCACCGGGAGTATAAGACAGACGAGATGACCATATATACTAGTACTGGGTGATACGGCCTTAAAGGATGAGTTCGCCCACAAATGACAATTCTGCCATTATCTACTTTTCCCTATGTCGATAGAAAGTCAGATGGAGTTGTGTAGTCCACACGACATTTCTGGAGCTTCAAAGCGCAACGATGTTACAGTGTTCTGAAAAAACCCTGAAGCCCTGTGATCCCGTAATTGATTTGAAAAGACGTTATTTACACATATTTTTAAGCCAAACTTTTCACTGTCCATTCAGACACAATGCATGCTAACACGAGCTGTACGGAGTCATATGTTTTTGTGTTGACTACAAAACTTCACCCAACTTTCCACCACCATGGCGCTGAGTACATAATGACTGGCTTTTTTAATTTTTGGGTGAACTGTTTCTTTAAATTAATAGTGCGCTATTTGTGGGATATATCTGGATACAAGTTACATTAGTGCATATTTTGAAATCTCCTCTAAGGCACTTCACAAATGCTGTGACTAGGTGACAAAATCAAATATTACGGTATTTGGGACCAACCACCTGTTGGTGCTTCCACAAAGCATTAACTCTTATTAAGAAACAGAGATGTGGACTCAAGTCATTGTGACTTGGACTCACTGTGAGTTGAGTCCCTGTTTTGATGACTTGCAGGCTGACTTGACCGAAATAAATGACTTGGGACTTGAAGTGAACTTGGAAGTCACAGACACTTCATAGTGCACCTTTAACTGAGGACTTGACCAAGAAAAAATGACTTTGGGCTTGCTTGAGTCACATGTCTGATAAATAATCATGACTAAGTGGGTAAAAACAAATATTCCCAGTCTGGGATGTTCAGAAAATGACATCACTTTACTGATATGCAGCCTTTAGAACCAGGAAGAGACAACACGTATCACAATATAACAATGTAAAACCATATACGGTATAGTCTCATATCATTAGATATGTAATAGAATATGTTTCTCATGGGCTTGTCCTCCTCAATTTGAGTCAGATTCACTAACACACGCACACACACAAGGAAACAACCATATGCACTGATAAAGTAATTTTGCTCTCGTTATGGACACTCATGCCTAAATACCTTGAAAATCCATCCAGTTTGAAAGCATAATCTCTAATGAGAACTAGGGCTGCAACTAACAATTAGTTTCATGATTAACTAATGAAATGTTTAGTCCATAAAATATAGAACAAATTGTGAAAAATGAGCCCAAAGTGACGTCTTCAAATAGCTTCTTTTGTCCAACAGACACTGATTTACTGTCATAAATGACAATTAAAGCAGCTAAACTTCACATTTAAGGAACTGGATCAAGCAAAAGTTTGACGTTTTTGCTTGAAGAATGGCAGGAACGATAAATGGATTATCAAAATCTTTTCGACTAATCAATTAATCAACTAATCGTTGCAGCTCTAACGAGATGATCAGGTTTCTCAGGCTGAAGAAAACACATAAACACACGAGGCTGAGCTGAAAACACTTCTTGTTCTTGTTTTGCAGAGTAAATCCAGAGGCCAGGACCTCTTCGACCAGATCATGTATCACATAGATCTGGTTGAGACGGACTACTTTGGGCTTCAGTTCATGGACACAGAACAAGTCTCAGTGAGTAACAAGCTCTTACGTATTTCGCCCATGGACCGCACGCTGAGATAACTCACCCCCTCATTCTTCTGATATCTTGCAGCACTGGCTGGATATGTCGAAGTTTATCAAGAAACAGATCAGAGGTAAGTTCACCTCACCTGCTTTCTAATGAGGCCTGTGCAGTGTGTAGGAAAATGTGCAATATGTGCATGTAGAGGCAGGTGAGCGGGGAGCAGGTGGCCATTATCCAATGTTGACATGCTGATTAGCGTGTGCATTAGGACCAGTACCTTTGTTTACTCTCCAGCTTGTAACGGGGGAGGTGAATGGCACAGGAGGAGGGAGGAAAGGCTGATGTTGTCCTTTGGGTTGTCGTTCAGGAGCCTCTAAACAAGTGCCAGGCTGACAGTCATGGATTAACACAAAGTGGTTTTAAATTAATTATTAGTTTTGATTTGATTTGACTGAATACATTTTCAGTAAAGAGCGACTTCATCTCGCTCCACCTCTTCCTGTCTCCTTTGTTCCTTCCAGACGGGTCTCCGTACAGACTCTTCTTCAGAGTGAAATTTTACTCTTCGGAGCCAAATAACCTGCGCGAGGAATTTACAAGGTAAAACTCTCACATGCAAATCACACACACACACACAGTTCTCTCAGGAGCCCGGTGCGGAGGTCCAAAGGGGGATGTGGGGCTAATTACTTTGCTGCTGTGGGCAGATTCAAATCAAGGCCAAACGGACAGAGACTTGTTAAAACAAATTATGTGTCAGAGATGAGGCAAAGCATGTGATACATCAATTGATTTATGTTCTTGTTCGGCGTGAGCCTCTCACTCTGTCGTTTGTTTTTTCACCCTGACAGGTATCTGTTTGTGCTGCAGCTTCGACAGGATATTCTGTCTGGCAAGTAAGTCGCTCTGTCACAAATGTGACACAGATACACATTTAAACAAACCTTCATGTTATATCTTACATATATGTGCCGTTTATATTTCAAATGTTTCGCAGAGTTCAACTAATGTTGGACATTTTGGGGAATACGTGTGAGATTAGACGTGACGATTAAAACACTCTCATGCATGATAAACATGAAGTACAAGCAATTGTTTATTGTAAAGTTGCAACTGATCTTAATAACACTTACTAAATGTTTAACAGATACGGTGTAGTTACTGCATAAACATTATTTGGATGGTAACTGATGTTTAGAAACCTTTAAAATTGCGTAGTAAATGGTTTATAAAGCATTTCATTGTTTGTTAACGGTGAAATAACTATTAGCTAAAGTTTTATTCACTCAAAATGTACCATGTGTTAATGATGGTCATTAAAAAGTGGTACCAAAAAAGATACACAAGATGCAGGACTTTCTGGTTTGATGGGGAAAAACTTTCAACTTTAAATTCCAAAAGAAAAGCCCCTCTGTGTCTTTAAGATATTTTGACCTCATTATCGGTTTGGACCTCTTTGGAAAGTACAATTTAAAGGACTGAATTTGTTCAAAACTATTCCTGAGAAGTCTTGTCAAAGTCAGTACTCAGGTAGAGTTTAGAGTTTTAAATGTAGAACTCTGTGGTTTGTTGGTGTTAAAGACAGTAAAAGGGTTTATTTATAGACCATGTCCTTGAATCTGCATCCTCAATCTGACCTCATCTTAACTGGAACAGAAGAAAACACTCATCTTAAAATACATTCCTTCTCCTCACGAGTCCAAAACATGAATCGTTTCCAGGTGACTTCTCTTAACAGTGCAGACGTCTGGATCTCAGTTGTAGCATTAAACCCACACACACACACACACACACACACACCTGTGGGAGTGTACACACAGGTGACCTACACCAGAGTTTTCGGGGACTTCTGAGCAGCGGCGCCTGTTTCTTACACACAAACTCGCGTGCACAAACACACACACACACACTCAGATGGCGTGTTGCCCCTCTCCCTCCTCCTGCCTCTATCTGGGCCACGGATCCCTAGAGTCCAGCTCTATTATAAAGCTCAAGATCAGGAACAGCAGAGGGCTGCTTATTTTAGGAAAAGGGTTGCTCCTCTCCTCCTTGACATACACACACACACACACACACACACACACACACACACACACACACACACACACACACACACACACACACAGTAGGGCACTTAGACACTTGTATGTCTTTCCAACACATGATAGCACACGTACATCACACCCTGTGATGGTTTTATGAGTGTGTGTGAATGCACTCTCACTACAAACAGCTCCGTGTCTCTCTTTCTACCCAGATTGAAATGTCCGTACGATGTCTCAGTAGAGCTGGCGGCATATTGTTTACAAAGTAAGTAAATCTCTCATACTCACTTATATTCTGTTTCATGTTGAGTTAAGTTAAAGAGTTTTCGGTTCCCTCTTAACGGACCAGAGTTTTGCATGTTTTAGCCATTAGCTGCGGATCATGTCTCATTCACTTTACTTCCAGTGTTTTCCAGTGTAACCTTTTAGAAAGATTTTTGATGTACTACAAAACTAGAAACTAGAAAAGGGGCCGACCGATTATTGGCCTGATTGATTATTGGGGTTGTTATTCAGCATTTTTGCGATTATCGGTATCACTGATTTTTCTGCCAGTTTGCTGATAAAATAAACTAATAAAAATAAAAAATAAAAAAAATGTGCTACTTTGGCTCTGATGCAGCATCCTCTCTAAGTCGGCAGTTGCCACTCTGTGATTTCACTCAGTGTCCCGCCCACAACAATATCTGATCAGTTACATGTCACAATTAATAGCCTATAAACACTGCAAAGTAACTACTAACTAAATGTATCAAATAAATACCTAATGAACCTAAAAATTGTATTTCAGAGCAGTACTTGTGTTCATTGCATCACAGGTTGTTCTAAATTTTGTCACAAAGAGTTTGAGTTTTATTGCGAATGAATATCGGCCCCAAATATCATTTTTCAGTCTCCTTGATTTCTAATAATCAGTATCAACCGTGAAAAAGCCGACCCCTAGTACAATGAAACGCGGGGTATAAGTTAAAAATATAGAAATTACAAAATTAAAAAATTAAAAAGAATAGTTGTAGAAAAATGTATGCAGAAGATGCGCAATGTAAAATAAAATTGCAACAAATCTGCCTTTATATTTGATTGTTTGGTAACACTTTATATTAGGGTACGCATATTAACCATAACTTGTAGCTTATTAGCATCATATAAGTCGCAAATTGGCTCTTTAATGGTCCTTATCAACACGTATTAATGCCTCATTGCACGACCATGTTCTACAACCTCCCCCAATAACTTTCTGATTACTGCTTACTGATAGCAAAGGAAGAAAGTTGTTGTGTATGATGGATCGCAATCTTAATATTATTTTCTCAATCTGCACCTTATAAGGTGGAAGTACCACGAGGAACATTCTCCCTTAACAACACATCATAGATATGGTCTTACATGGTGTTACTAATGTCAAAATAACTCTAAATAAGACTTTCTAACTCTGACTGCAGTGTACCTTAATATATAATGTTACAGATTACTTATTTATAATCTAATCCATCATTGGGTGTTAAAACAAGTTGTGATCAAGGACTCTTTCTCAGTGGTGATTTTACTTTAACAGCCATGTTTGGGGTAAAGCAAGAAATGTATGATCTGTGTCATCAGAAAATCAAACTCAGAGGACAAGCAACAAACTCAGATTGATGTTGATTTTGGTGGTTCCCAGCATTCAAAAAGTTAAATCACCTTGAGTTTCAAATGTTGAAGAGAGTGACAGTGTGTTAGCCAACTCTCAGACAAGTTTTCTGTCTGCAATTACATGTTAATTCACATTCTGTTGTGCAGTCTGAACATGCAGGGATTTGGAGCTTCAAAGAGCGACTATGTGACCTGTGCTGTACAGCCATAAATTACAATTATGGGATGATGATAATTGATGTATCATGGTGTAACAGCAGTGCAAGAAGGGAAGAATCATACTGTCAAGTTGCACAGAAATTATATATCTATTGTTTGCTACCATTCGCCACCATAAGCAGCAAAACCACAGAGTGTGTTGCAATGAGACATTTTTGTTTGTTTCACCGTAAAGACCTCAGCTGCTGATACGCAGCACATCTTGTAGACTGTATTGTGGCTTCTCCATCTGCTGCTCTCCTATATCTGCATTTCTAAATTTCTCATCACTTCCAGGTGAACTGGGAGACTGCGATCCCCTGGAGCACTCTCCTGAGCTGGTGTCTGAGTTTCGTTTCAGTCCCAAACAGAGTGAGGCCATGGAGGCAGACATCTTCGGCAGGTGGTTGGAGCTCAGGTGAGTTTAAAGTTCACCATGGAGTCAAAGAAAATGGGACTTTTTCAAGCAATGTGCACCAGTTGCCACAATACTCATCTTATTGTGAGGCGTCCTGTGGCCGGTGAGTTGACCTGAGAACATTTATCTTCTCATTGTGGTGAAACAACTGGGGCAAGAAAAGCAGAGCACTGAGCAGGAAAGGAAAGTCATTCTGCTGCTGCCTTTCAGCGCCAGCGTTTCCAGTGACCAGGGCGTCTACATTTCACTCTCCCTCTTTTCTCTCCTCCTCCTCTGCCTTGGCCTCGCTCTCACTGGCCTGTATTGAGGATTAAGAGATTAATCCCTGGAGGGTCTTGATTGATTCTGAGCAGTGTTTAACCCAGCCGCGGTCTGATTGCTCCCATCTCGGATTAGATTACACACACATATGCTGCGCTTCACCGAGCCGCAGGAGCCACACAAGGACGAACCCGCTCTGGGTTCACTGCCATACAAACACACCAAGACTGAGTCAGGGACACAACAATGAGGTTACTCACAGAATATCTTCCTGAGAGCTAACACCAATTACCAGTTGAGGTCAGAAAGTGTCATTACTGATTTGTGAGGTGACAGAGGGAGTGATGTTTTTGTTGTGAAAACTCACCATGGTGTCTTTTCTTTAATTCTCAGGGGAAAGAGTCCGTCTCAAGCCGAGATTTCTTTTCTCAACAAATGCAAGTGGCTGGAACTTTACGGAGTAGACATGCACTTTGTCAAGGTGTGTGAGTTTGTTTGATTATCATTAAAAGTCACTATGTCAAAGGTGCATCTGGGAACTAACCGTGTGTGTGTTGTATCTTCAGGGCAGAGATGGAGGAGAATATGCACTCGGCCTCACTCCGACTGGCATCTTAGTGTTTGAAGGCTCCAACAAAATTGGCCTCTTCTTTTGGTGAGGACATTGAACATGTCACTAGTCCAGTGGTTCTCAAAGTGGGTGCAGTGGCAAACAACAGGGTTGAGGTGGTGTCAAAGACGTCTATGTACTGTGTTGAAGACATGTCTGCTGAAGTTAGCATGCTAACCAGCTAGCACTGGGCATGTAAAGATTCTTACGTATTGCACCTTTAAATAAATCTGAAAAATCTAACTATGAGACAAGTTTTATATTTCTAATCAAATTCCTATACTTTTAAACCTGGTCCCATATTTACATGTTTCACTGTATAAATGATTCATATTCACCAAAAGTTTTGGAATCGGTCCAGTAGACCTCCTCAACTGGCAGTCACAACACAACCGCAATCCTTTGGGTCAACTCCCGACCTTCAAAGTCACGTCCATTAACAGTGCTTGTTTTTGCCACTGACAGGCTGAAGTTGTGACTCTAAAAGTCTGACAACTTCCCTGACAAATGATTCTTACGGAGATACACCTTTTTTTGTAAGAGGAAGATTTTGTTTAAGGAGAAGTCTGCTCCTAAGGATTACATTGCAGGTGTTGCAGACATGTGGTGACTGTCGGCTGAGGAGATCGACTGGACTGATTCCAGAACATTTGGTGAATCTGAATCATGTACACACCAAAACATATAAATATAGGGCACAGGGTTAAAGGTATCTGAATTTCCTATTAATTAAAAAATAAGGTTTTTGAGTGATTGAGTAAAGGTCTACTGTATTTAAGTTGATCAATCTATGTTGATGTTATTCTGACCCAAATAACACTAGCTGGTTTGTGTGTCTCGGTGTGTTATCCAGGCCCAAAATCACTCGGCTGGACTTCAAAAAGAGTCGACTCACGCTGGTCGTGGTGGAGGACGATGATCAGGTTTGTTTCCCTGCATGCAAAAAAGCACATGCACACACACTCAGACACAGAGGGTGTGTGCTAACAGTGTTTGATTGTTTCCAGGGTCGGGAGCAGGAGCACACGTTTGTGTTCCAGCTGGCCAGCTCCAAGAGCTGCAAACACCTGTGGAAGTGTGCCGTGGAGAGCCACTCCTTCTTCCGGCTACGTCAACCAACCACGGGCAAGGCCAGTCAAAGTGACTTCACACGACTCGGGTCCCGCTTCAGATTCAGGTAGAGCACAGAGACGGGCTCACCTGTGAAGTGTAGCACCGACAGAAGACGGATGATGCAGCATATGGGGAATATAGCGTGTCACATTAAACAGAGGCTTTGTATCTATGGTTACAGTGTGTCTATGGTTACATGGATCTGTTCCTATGGTGACTGACACATCCCCTTTATATTGTTTGTTTTCTCCTCACTGTGATTATGAGAGATGGTCAGAACCAGTTCTCACACTTGAAGGGCACTTCCTGCCATTTGCTGGAGCAGCTGAAGTGTGTTTTACTTTGGTGTCTGTGAATTGAAAACTCAAGTAACAAGTGGTGGAAGTAAATGTAATCCACTATAATTAACACACAAATGTCACTGTGTCAATTTGTTGGTTTGTCAGTAGGAAAACACAAAAACTACTGAACAGATTTCCATTAAACTTGGATAGAGGATGGGTGTCAGTCCAGGATAGACCCCATTGACTTTTGGGGTTCCTTTCTGTATTATGACATAGCAACTATTTCATCCAATAATTGGTAAATGTATCCATAAAACGTTTCAGGGAGAAAGACGTTCCTTTCCATGCCACAAATCCCATTTACTGTCCTTATCCACTTTGTTCTTGTTGGCAGTTCTTTGATCATCCATTTCCTGATAATGGCTTTTTTACTGCCTGCGAGCACTATTTGAAGAAGGTGTTTTCTCACGTCGGCCGCGTTTGGTTGGAATCTTACATATTGTACTGAAGTCATGATTGATCTCGGAGCCAAATATTATTTTTTATCACTGCTACTGCTCTCAGCCAGTAAAGCCAAATTGCCTTGGAAGTGATGATGTGGAAGTGATCAGCCAAAGAGCGGTGTTATTGTAATTTACCTTGATTCCTGTCTCAAACTATGGCGTGTTGAATCCTTGAGTTTTAAGGAATTTGGCCTGGAAAGTCATTGAAAATTCCTCAATTTGATGTTTAAGAGGGTGAGGGGACGCTACACTGAATGAATTCTGAAAAAAAAAAAATCTAAACGACATAATGCTGTTTTCCCTCCTCTGTGTGTTCCACGTCACAGTGGTAAGACTGAGTATCAGGCCACTCATGGAGGCAGACTGAGGAGAGCAAGCACATTCGAGCGAAGGCCGAGCAAGAGATACCCCTCCCGCACACAGTCGCTGGGCAAAGGTGAGACTTATCAGCACATACAAACCTTGATGACTAACAGCCCCTGTTTAATCCGTTACTGCACTCGTTATCACGAAGGTCGAATACTTTAGAAAACTTGTCTCTGCTGTTCAGAATCACAGCTGAACGTACTATTTTTCGACAGAAAAGCTGTAAAAAAGTTAAAAAGAATATATAAAATAGCTGAGGTTTCTGTTTAGAGAAAGTGCTCCAGATTTCCTTCAGACGGCTTGTTGCCCTTAACTGTCACCTTTGTCAGAAGCACCTGCAGTTCTCTTCACTCCTCCATATACCCTCTGCACACAGGCCGCTATCTCTCCGTAATCTATTATGCATGAATCATCAAGGGCAGACTGAATTTATTTCAAGGCTGTCAGTGTTGACGTCCATGCACCTTTTATTTACTGGATGGTTTGTCATTCAGCCTTGCAATAGAAAGACGAATGAGGATTGAACTGCTGGTGAGAGCTCAGAGTAATAACATGTATGCAGAGACTGAAAAACAGATAATATGACAGGCTGTCCTATTTTCTGCTCTAACTGACATCGTGTCTCGCTCTGGCAGCTTCCTTTTCTCCCGCCAAGCCGCAACATATCAGGTAAGACACCCACAAATATGCACACGTTACCACACTTGTGACGACTTTCTGTTTATTTCGCTCTTTTATTATCCTCTAAACATGACCTTAATCCACATAATGGCCTGGATAATCTGAACTAAAATAGTCTTTTGTAAAAAGCTAAATTGTCGTCAGTTTGTTGGTTTTTCAACAGTTTTTGAGGATATTTTCCTTCTTCTTCTTTTCTTCTTTTTTAATCTTCTATCAGTGATTATTGTCATTCTTTTTCAGCTCTCGAGCCAGCCCTGATCCCAGCCTACATCCGGTGAGTGACCTCAGATAACCCACTTTTCGTGCACGCACACATATGCAGCAGCCACTGATCTGGCTTCGCTCTGGTGACAACATTTAATTTCAGCATCTCTTCAATCCCTCTGCTTCCCTGCAGTATCAGCACAATATTCCTATTGGTCACGAGCCGTGGCACCCGCCTCACCCGGTTCTCACGCCCCCGGTCTACCTGCAGCCCTCCGGACACACGCCGTCACACAGGTAAGACGACAGAAAGGACATAGATGCTCAAGGACGTTATGATGCAGTCTTAACGGGTCCCTGAGTTTCTATTTTTAGACAAAGTCACTCATCTGGCGCTCTCTGTTCAGTACTCCACGTTGTCTCTTTCTCATCACACATCACATCACTCATAAACCTCATATGTGTCTTGTCTACCTCCATGCTCGTGTGTGTGTGTGCGCGCGCGTGTGTGTGTGTGTGTGCGCACGCGTGTTTGATCCTTCATCTCCACCCTCATGTTCAGGCCGTCCGTCGAGGCTGCGAGTCCCGTGTCAAGTCAACCTCCAGCCCCGGAGCGAACCAGCGGCACCTTCCCAGGATCCATCAGTGTGGTTTACAGGGACAAGGTCATGACTGCACTTTGACCTCTGTTTGACCCTGGGAATCTGTTTCAAACCCAGACTTTAAACATTAAGACTGACATTGACTGGTGTCTCAAAGAGAAGCTCTGTTGATGGATTCATCCACACCCCCGCCGTCATCACCTGTTTGTTGCATCCCTTCATGTGTTTCACTTTGCACCTTCATGAAAAATCCCCAAAAGGACCAAGGACCTTATCAGAGAAGAGGTTTTCAAACAGACTGTCATTGCCTCTTCGAGGGGAGCTTGAGGAAGTTCAAGGGCTTCAAGGCATGAGGCAAAGATACTGCATGAGGTTAAACGGACCAGTGCATACAGGTGTTATAGAAACACTAAGAAGAAGTTAGATATTGTGGTTCGGTGATCAACATGGTCAACACCCTGCTGACGGAGGCAATCGAGCTTCTTTTGAACCCCTAATACTGCCATTTGCATCAAAAATCACACTCCTTCTCTGGATCAAAATTCTGTATCTGTAGATGTGGTTGTGCCTTACACGTTCAGAAGATATTAATATCTGCTCTGTCCGTTGCTTGTAAACATCTATAAATCCGCTTAGAATTCGCACAAGAAAGACGCTCTATATAACTACAGAACTTCCCTAAGAATCATCACATTTTTAAGTTTTAATCCAGTGATAATTGTCTGTACATCAATGGGCGCTTTGCAAACAAGAACTGCTAATTGTTAATTCTGCAAACTTTTAATGGTTCTAATTTGCCTTAATGTAAACAAATATGGTCTTTAATGCTCAAGTTGTCGCCACCAGCTCTACGATGACATTATACTTCCTGTTTTCAGACCATATTAATGGAACTGTTCCAGAAGCCAGAGCATGATCATCCTGGATTATCTTATAAATATTAACAATAGGAGCAATATTGAAATTAGCTTTTTTCCAGTATATATATTTTTGCATTACTACGGCTCAGAATGTACCATCAACTTTGTTCTTATTATGCTGACGCTCTCCTCTGTCCTGACTGATATAGACTCAAAGATAACACTAGAACGTGAAACATTAAACAAACGACCAGGTCTAATATCTTTGTGCCTTGTTTTTTCTTGTGGACATTTTCATGTAATCATGTTTGTTTCAACCCCACAGTCATCTCATCTACATATATCTGTGTGCCTTAGAAATGTCGTGACAGCTAATTTATCCAAAACACTTTAATTTCAGTGCAATTAAGTGACGATGAGTGCTAAATGAGGTGGAAGGGGTTGAGTTAAGCACGTATTTAATGCTGGTTTAGGGATTAAGCTGAATGTATATTTTGTAGATCGTCAGTGTGAAATAGGAGCATGAACCAGAGTCCTGCATGTGTGGTGTTGTGCTTTTTAAAGAGATGTTTTTGAATAAGCTTTACTTTGTTATAGCGGGTTATTATAGCGGGTTATGGATTTGCTAAATCAACCAGCTGTTTACAGAAAATGTGCCCAACGTGTGTCTGTCTTAGTGTGTCGCCTTTCACTCTGTAACACTTACTTGAATCACAT
Source organism: Spondyliosoma cantharus (assembly GCA_900302685.1). Lineage (NCBI taxonomy): Eukaryota > Metazoa > Chordata > Actinopteri > Spariformes > Sparidae > Spondyliosoma > Spondyliosoma cantharus. The sequence continues at coordinate 3,655 of OMLP01017919.1, read as the reverse complement.
GATGCCTTTAAGGATGATGCCATTTGCTTTTCAAATAAACAAAATGTTCATAACTGCAAAAGTCTGTCCTTCATAACTTGAGAGATCCCGTTACCGTCATAAACTGTCTTTTCTCTCCATAGACTAAAGGGTTTTGTGATGAACATGCTTGAAGCTGGAATGATCCAAAGTTAATAATAATGACAAGTGGCATTTCATTGGGTGAATTTGTTTTGATTGCACGTGTCGTCTTCAGCTTCCCTCTCAGCGGTCCCGCCTCAGACCATCAGTTCAGCATCGAGGAGAATGAAACCTCCTACTCTGGCAAGATTCACCACCACCACCGCCGCCACACACACAGCCAGGACACGCTCTGCCACACACACACCAAGAACAGTGAGTACTCTCAGCCCAAGGAGGAGCTGTCCAAACAGTGTCTGTCTGCAAATCTGTGGCACATGTCTAGACTCCCGCACTGATGCTCTTTTCATTATCATCGCTGCATGCTGATAAGCTCATCCAAATCACACACAAAACATACTTCACCGCTAAAAGGACGGATTCACCACAGTGAATGTGTTTGAAAATGTGTTCCAGTGTTTATTCCAAACAAATATGAAGATTTCAGTCATGTGAGTTAGATAAGTGAAGTCAGTATTTGTCAAACTTGCATTCTTTTATTTGAAGTTCCCTCTATGTGGAGGGATTTATTTATTATGGTTTTCAGTTATAGCAAATGTTATATGTAAAACTAGTCAATTTTGGCAGGAATTACAGCATACCATCAAATGAATTAGGCAAGCAATGAAAACATAGTACTTAAGACAGAGGTGAATGTATGGATATTACAACGTATAGGACTTTTGGCAACTTCCCTTTATTGTCTTACCAACACTCCCAGCTTTTCCTTCTGATGACACATCCCTTCATATATTGATTCAGACATGATTTGGTCAGTGCACGGTCACTCTTTTTAATAATAAAATGACTTGAATAAATAGCCAGGACGCAGGATGGCAAACACAAGATTTTCAGATGTATCTGCTATCTGTGTCAAGAACCTCCGTCCAAAAACCTTTGATCAAAGAGAGGACATTTTGTACTTACAAATCAGAAGCTACCATGCAAGGTGCCACCTACTCATCATTAATACACACAGGTTTTGCATTCGCTGTGTTGCCCAAGGACACTTCAACATGTAGACTGCAGAGGCTAGGGATCAAATCACCGACTGTGCGATTACCGCTGAATTGTATTTTCTTTCCTTTCTTTATCTCTTTTTTCTTTACAGTTTTGATTTGTTCCATTTTTGAACACAGCTGTCTAAAAAAAATGGCCACTTTGGCACTTTGCCATCCCTTCCACATTAAACTAACCCCCTTGATCATAAGCTATTCCCCAACTGATGCAATGAGTCTGCTCCCACTAAAGGTGTCCATAAAGTAGCATGTTTCTACAAAAACAAATGCAGCCTACAGTGTATTTTCTCATTGAATGTTAGAACGTAGAGCTCCTCACTGCCCTGCCGATGAGTTGGACATCTCTCAGTCCCTGCTCAAGGCTCTGGAGTCAGAAAGCGATTCTCCGCCGTGGCCCTCGCTGCACGTCAACATGGACAAGGTCAGGCCCACTCCCTGCATGCTGTTGTCCAATTCTGCTCACCATGAGACCTTTTCCCAAGTAACTTTACCACCTGCTTCTTTGACAGGGAGAGGAGAAGCAGCTGTCTGAGAAGTCTTTGCACCCCCCTGCCTCTCCGGTGATGCTCCCTGACCATCTCAAGTGTAACATCCTCAAGGCCCAGATGGAGGCGGCTTTCAGGGTGAGTACTACAGTTCACTTCCCACATACTGTAAGCCTTGTGTGCTGCACAGTGGCACTAACAGGAGTGTCCACCTTTTCCTTCATTCTGTAGAAGGAAACTTCTACAGTACCTAGAGTGAAGAACTCAAATGAGACCCTCAATGACAGGCCAGTGCCCTCATCCTATCTGCATATCTTTCTACACAAGTGTATTCATCACTAACTCTTCATGTGATGGCTCTGGTCTTCAGGTATCAGAGCTCATCCCAAGACTCGGCTGCATCAAGTCTCACAGCAGAGAGGACGCCACATTGGCAAGACCGCAGCCTGACCCCAGAGAGGCCGCAGTCCAGTGCCAGCACAAGCACCACCCGCAGAAAACGACTTGTCAGACAGTTCAGCTTGTGAGTATACATCACCTTTGATTACTGGCAAAGGCCGGGCGACGAAAGGGGAAATTGCATTCTGGAAATAAGTACTTCACTCTGTACTTGAAGCAAAAGCAATGCTATCTCTGCTCCCGATGAAAATTACATTTTGTTCAGAACAGTCTGCAGGTCGTGTTAGTCACTCAGCCTCTCTCAATCTATTGCTCGTCAGCAACCACGAAGATGAAGATAATCTCCCAGAAGCTCTCGCGGCCATTTCCTCCCAGAGTACAGGAAAGTCAGGATCGACCAGCTCATTGGACAAACAGATACAGCCATCCATTTACCCACAGGTAATGCACACACTCACACAAATACACACACACATGCACACACACAGACAGAATGAAGACAGCAAGAATGTTTCTGTAATGCAATTAATTCAGCCTCTCAGTATTATCTGTGAGTAAACAGAGGGATATCTGTGTCTGTATACATTCATCTGTATTCCAGGTGGATAATATGCCAGCACTGGAGCTGGGTAGTCCATGCTGTCCCTCTCCTTCGCCTTCTCCCCATCTCTCCCCCTCTTACTACTGTAGCTCCCTTCCTCACCTGGTCCCTTACCTTGCTGCCCATAACGACAGGTAACATACCTCAGTTGTCCATGTTCTCAAGGGCATGTTTATATTTGCTTCAACCTTCCTCCAGTGATTTGAAAAACATTTTAAAAACGTTTTTAAGGTTGCAATTTGGGGGGCATCCTGGTGGCCCATTGGTTAACATGCATGTATATTGTTTAACTAGGGCTATAACTAACAGTCACTTTCATTATCAGTGAATCTGCTGATTATTTCTCAACTAATCGATGAATCATTTTGTGTAAAAAATGGTTGAAAATGTTCAATAAAATCCAAAAACTAAAGACATTCAGTAACCTATCTTAGATAACAAGGCAAAGCATCGGAACGTCACATTTAAGATGATAGAGCATGCAAATATTTAACATTTTTGCATTTTAAAAAATATTTGCCCATTGATTTTCCTTTCTTTCCTTGTTTCTGTATCTACAAAATGCCAAAGAAATATTATTTTTGCGACAATTTCCAGGATGAACACTGGACAGTGACATTCTGCTGCCTCTTAATGGATTCTTTTGACATTATTTTACCTTTTTGGCAGGGTTCGAATTATGCAATGGTAATTGGGGGGGTCAACATTTTCCATGGTGTTAAGGGAACCCAGTGTATCGCATGCGCATGTTTCAGTTCAGAAGTCTTACAATCCTCACAGTATCGCCTTTAGTCAACTAAATGTCTGCAAATGATGGAAAACAATGATGGCAATCAAATGCACCTCTTTTACAGTTTATTGGGCACATAATAGACCTTTTCAGTCAACAGCTACCAACCAAGTATTGTAAACCCACGCACACACGCACACACACACACACACACACACACACACGCACACACACACTCACTCACTCACACACACACACAGGC
>OMLP01017916.1:0-22655 GCA_900302685.1 Spondyliosoma cantharus | reverse complement strand
GTAACATTAAATTAAAAGGTGTTTCCATTTTTCCACCCACCTCTTCAAGTACCTTGAAGAGGTGGGTGAAATCTACAAATTCAAGTACTGATTGATTTATTTTCAGGTTGACGGTTGACTGCTGTACGCGACTGGGAAAAAAAAGAGAATGTACGCACTGAAATAGAATATACCGGTAGTCGAAAATATAAACCGCATTTTTTTTGTTTGCTCTTTTTCATTAAAGTGAATATGCTGCAGCTGTATGATTTTAGAATGTTGGAGCGGGCTGATTTCTTTATTCTTTTTATTCCAAAAATAATAAGGGACTCAAACCTCAGGCCTGCATTGTGTATTTTATTTGAAAGTAATTACACATGGCAGTTTTTTTTTTTGTATAGAATTCAAAAGAATTTGGTGTTTTGCTTTGTTACAAACAGAAATAAAATGTCAGTCGTTTTCCGTTTCTAGTTCTTTAATTTCATAAATGAAACAAACTATAGTTCTTATATGCATGGCACAAGTGTAATGAAACTTTATATGCCGCGTATCTTTACTTTAAGGACCAAACAGGTTTTGCGGCTCCAGGTGGGTTTTATTTGGTGGGAAACTGCCCCAAATGGCTCTTTTAATACTGTGGGTTGCCGACCCCTGCATTATACAATCCTCCCATGTTTGATTAAGTGGTGAACCTCACCCCATCCTTGCTTGTGACCAACTGAGTCTTTCGAGGATGCCCCTTTCATGCCAAATCATAATACTATCACTTGTTATTGGAATGTTCCGAGAGGTGTTTTTGAGCATTCCACGACTTTCACAGTCTTATGTTGCCCCTATAACAACTTGTTTGAAATGTGTTGCTGACATCAAATTTACTATGTTTATACAAAAGCAGTCGATGAGGAAAAACATTAAATATTGTCTTTGTACTGCTTTCATTGAGTTTATGTCAAAAGTGATTACAAAATCATCACATTGTTTTATATTTTACACATTGTCCAAGCCATTTTGGATTATGAAATGCAATGTTCTCTTTGGTACAGAATTCATTTGAAATTGACTCCTTTATATAAATGTAAACATGAAAATCCTATACATTAGACTCATTGGAAGTATGCAAGAACATCCAGCTTTTGGTTAAATGGTTAATCTTGCACAATCAGCTGGAAATTGTTTAAGGAAAAAGTCAATGCACATGTGAAAGACTGATAACAGACCTGCTGGTCAAACACTGTGGTTTAGGTTCATACTGCATGTCTATTTTTACTGTAATGCTGTGCTTACTAACCCTGCTAATCAGTTTCATGATGTTACAAAAGAGGTCAAATTAACCTCTTTTCCAAATGCCATGTCTAGTTTTACATAGCCAGCCTATAACATTGTGTTAGTATTAATGACTAATGACTACTCAGTTCTAATTCTGCACTTTGGTAAAAAGGACTGAGACAAGCATTGTGCATTATGCAGATTATGAGTGAACCCAGGTCCATGAGAGTGATTTGTATAAGTACTATCATCAGGGATTCCCTGGGGGATTAAAGAGTATTCAAAGCAAAGCCAAGTTTCACCTTTTAAAACACTTTGTCAAAAGCTTGGCTCCAACTCAGTTACAGGGATGAAAGCTTTAATTGATGAAAAACTTTAAGAACGTTAATCTGTCTGCTACCCTAGTTGATATATCTGTTACCAAACAAAAAGCAAAACAAATATTTTTCCAGCTGTCATGTTTTTCCTTTTCAAGTGTTTTGTTTTCTCATTACCAACCAATTGCTTCATATGTATATACTGTGAACTGTGAAATGAGCTGGTTATGTTTAATAGAAACATTTTCTTTTCTGTTTCCAGCATCTACCTGACTGCAGTCTGGTTTGTTTTGATGGGAGCAGGATCAGAGATGAATGGCCACTGCTTTCTATCCAGTTTGTCGTCTATGGCATTCTGTGATACAGAAACAGATAGTGTAAAAATTGAGTAGGTGTGCCAGCAACATCAGAAGCCTAACTTTTTAATAATACCTCCATGACATCTTTGATGATGGGTGTCCATCTAGAGAGCTGATACGTGCTCTCTGTGCGCGCCTTCCGCTCTGGCAGCGTTTTCCCAGAATTGCGGCCCTAATAAACAACACAAAAAAATTACAAATACTGAAAAAATAAATTTATATTACAACAACACTGAGACGATAACCAAACTGTAATCGAGTAATTTACCCCAGCTATAATGTTACAGCCCAAGTTCTGCAGGTTGTTGATGATGTTGCTGTCAGCCTGTATATTTGCATGCTGGATGAGCTTGGCAAGGTTCTCCTCTCCAATGCCTACATGGATAACAAGACAAGAAAACCTGAAAATGGTGAGGGCAATGATAAAATTTGATCCCTGCTTTTCACTTCATACCAAAGCATCTGGTCATATTAACCCATTCAATTAAAAGTCACACAGTGTGTTTTTGTGCACAAAAATGGTTGGTTCTATTAGTTGAAAGAGACAGAGCTATGACAAGGGCACACCTTTTTTCTTGTGGAATATGTACAGCAGTATGATGCGGATTTTGTCGTGGGCCTCAATTTCATTGTTGAGGAGCACTGGGACAATGCTCTTCATGGCATCCTTCAGAGGTTCCCCTTCTGCATTTTCTCCCATTGCAAGGTCCTGTGGAAGACACCAGTGGTTAACCATTAACTGCAAATGGAATCTGAATTACAACTTAACTCAGCTGACAGCCGACTCTTAAGGCAGCTGACACCGAGGATTAATTACCTTTCAACCTTATTTCTTTTCCATCCACTTCTTTTCTTTCATGACTGTACTATGGTTTTAAGAATACTGGATTATCATTAGTTCTTTCACCCTTTTACTAAACCAGTCAAAAAGGTTAATGCTGGCATTACATAAATATACTATAAAAAGCTCTTTAAAATAATCTCAAATTATTTTTCAAAATTTGCTGAACAAAAAAAGACTCTTGTAATGAAAGAAACTGTCATAGATTGCACAGTACATCCAGAGTTGTATTTGTAATCCATTAAACTATGTCAAAACTGCAGACAAATATTAGCTACTTAACTTGGGCTTTTATACTTACATCTAGCTTTTGGAAGCCCCTTGACACTTTGTGACCTCCCTAAAAGCTCTTGCTAAGCTTTATGATGAATTTGGACAAAGCCAATCAACAACAAAACTTTTTGGGAGGAATTGAACTAGAGAGCGGCTAGAGGAGCATAAAAATACATTACATTTTAATCATAGCATTACACACATATGTTTGTATTGGGCAGTCCAAACAATGTAGAACAGTTAAGCAAACGACAACAGCTGACATAGAGCTGTTGCTGTTTGGATCACAGTGCCTGTCTTAGAGCCAAAACATGCCCATTGGATTAAAGAGGCAGCTTTCAGACATGCTGACAATCCATTAGTGCACTTCAGTGATTCAGTCATATAAAAAGGCCCCATTAACACTTGCATCTTATAATACCACAACCATGCATTGCTTCATCATTTCCTGTGTGCCTCATCTGCCAAAAGCCTATCTGGTGGTACACTTCCCCTCAGGGAGACAAAGCATGTCTGGCATATACAAACAAGACAGGGGGGCTCAGCACTGGTATGAGCCATGGCTTTATCCCAGGCTCATGTTGATGGAAGGATTTCTACATTACCAAGTACACATATGTGTTATTAAATGCATTTACACTCATAAATGACATAACATCTTCTTTTGCATCTCTTTCGACATATGGATGTGACGTCCGGTCCCAAGCTTCTTATGCAATATTACGATTACAATTCTCCATTAAATATCACCAGTTGCTTGTGAAAATACACCAGAGGAGCTATAAATAAAGACACCATCATGTTGAGGTCAACAGTGTGTGGAGAGTGTGTGATAGAGTAAATCTATGTCTGACATTCTCTCTAAGATACTTTCCCTAATCCTTTCTGTAAGTGACTAAGGCAATATGACATTTTAGTTTATCTATGCTGATATAAAAACTACTGACAGGTTGTTAAACCAACAATGTATGAGCAGACAAATTCCAAGAACATAAAGTTAAAGGCACAATGGTCTTCTGCATGCCTTTCTCTTCAGGGATCAAGAGAACATTATCATGTTTCTATTTATACCCAACTACCAAACAACTATAGATCTAGAGGACAACTATAGTTTCATTCATTTCATTGCGACATCACGTCAATGAATCTAATGAATGTGTGTAATCTTCAGATGTTTGACAATGATAATGTTTTACTCTCAACCGCAGTCAAAATGTCAATGAAACTGCCAAAAGAAAACGATTTATTTCAATCATAAACCCCACAAGAGTACTGACCTGTTCCACTTCACAAAGCTTATCAAGAGAGGCCTTGAATTTCTTCATACAAGCTTCAGCTAGGTGCAAGTGAGTAGAGTACTGTGAATGAAAATGTGTGAAAATTATTTACCAATGTATAGTGTTAATACAATTCTCATTGATTTATACAACCTACAAATTGTTCCATACAACAACCAGAGTTAACTACAATATGAGAGGGACATTTTTGGCGCTACTTTTTATGGTGAGATTTCTGCCATAATTACACTCAATGTACAGATACAGTTGCCAATTTAGTGTCAGAAATGTCTCCTAATAAAATAGTGACACTACTAAGGAAGAATTCACTGTTGTCCCTTGAAGTTCTAATCTTAAAATATCTCTGAGAGTACTCCCTTTGCAGTAAATTACCATTAGATGATGATATTCAAAGGCAAAAGAGTTGACTTTTAATTATCCCACTCACCATGCTCAGCTCCTTCTGATACTGTGGCATCTTCTTTAACATCTGTGAGAGATCTTTTATGTTGGCCTGAAATTCAAGACATAGTTAACAATGATTGTAGCATAAGCTATGAATCACCTTCATGTTATATCGTGGACATTTGTAATAACAACTGAACTAAAGACTGCAGTAGATGAACACTCACGTTGTCGGTGCACATTCGCTTACTCTCACAGAAGGAACGAAGAAGCTCTGTCACTTTCCTGCAACAGCGGGTTTTGAAAATGATTAGTTAGCTTCATTTAATTAGTTAATTGGTTAATAATATTACTAAGCATCCGGATGTTCATCTGGATTTTTTTTTTAAACACCTTACAAGTCAAGATTTTTACCCAACTGTTACATAAAAACACTTCACTCATACAGTCACGGTCAAAATAATGTACATCAGGGCAGTTTTCAGTTCCAGCGATTTCAATAACTCTTAACACATTTCCTTGTTCACAAAGTTGTATGGACAAATAAACCCCTTCTGGAGGAAAACTTTGTGGTCAGATGAACAAAAACTGAGTTGTTTGGCCACGATGAGCAGCAATATGTTTGGAGGATTGAAGGTGAGGCCTTTCACCCCAAGAACACCGTACCCACTGACAAGCATGGTGATGGTAGTATTATGCTGTGGGGCTGTTTTGCTGCCATTGGATCTGGTGCTCTAAAGAAAGTAAATGGAATAATGAAGGAGGAGAATTATCTCCAGTTTCTTCAGAAACCCTAAAATCATCAGCCAGAAGATTGGGTATTGGGTGTAACTGCAATTGTTCCAACATGGCAATGAGCCCAAACACACTGTTAAAGGACAAGCTAAATCAGGCTAGATTAGAGGTTTTGGAATGATCTTTTTAGCTTTTTTTTTTTTCATTCATATAAATGATTGTTGCTGATGGATGGCCACTGCTTTCTGCATATTGATTCTTTTCATTACTCTCCATAAATGTTACAATGTCACAATGTAATATAACACCAATAAAAGCAATGACCAGTGCTGATTGGGAAGGCTGGCAGTGAGACCTAATCATAGGGCATTATGAGAGATGCACTCCTAGATTTGAGACAGACTTACTTAGTGACATCTGCAATGTGCATATGTCTGAGCTGAACCCAGAGCTCATCGTCTTCGTCCAATAACACTTCTCTGTCCTTTGCGTTCCCAATGCCAGTTGTCTGATAACTTAAAAAAACAAAAAAAAACAAGAAGAGGTGTACAACACAAATTAGTATGTAGAAAAAGTATACCCAAGACAACCCACTCACATGGCAAAACAAATGATCAGCAACCAACAAGATGTTAACTCACCTATAGATATCCTGTTGGATATCTAGCAAGTCGTAGGCCATAGCCTGCAGGGTCAACTCATGAAGAATAGGCGAGATAGGATCATACCCACGATCGACAATCAGCAGCTGGGATCGATCCTTATCTGGACCCTAAAAACAGTGAACGTAGGTGATATCATCTACTACCAAGGAACGGTCTGATTTACATAAACAGTTAAATAATAAATTAGGATCGAGTCTACAGTACACATAATATAGAAACAAGCCCTCTCGTGTTTTTGTGAAGCTGTCATGCAGTGAGTCTTATCAGCTTATATCTATACAAGTTCAATACTTCAGTAAACTTGCAGTCTTGAGCACAGTAAAATTATAAAGAGTGCTTAGGCAGCACATTATGGTAACCTACATAAGATGTGTGGGGCAAAAGGAGAACAGTAGTACATGCCTGTTAAGACCCATCCCAGGAGCAAGGAAATGTCAGCTAAGAAAGACAGAAAAGAAGAATGGCAAAAGGGAAAGTTCCAACAAAGTGTGAGAAGAAGAATCCACTGGAAATAAAACCCAGAAACCACTGAAATGTCTACAACCTCAGAAGGTGAAGGGCTGCAGAATATCAAAGGAAGTGTATTCTCTGATATGGAAAAGCTGATTTTGAAGAAAAAAGCAGTAAAAGAATTCAGTTCACCATTTTAAGACTTGTATTGATACAGTAGAGCTAAAAAAGATCTGTGGCTAGTGGTATGCTCAGTTCCTAACCTCTCCCATGCTTGGGTTGTCAGCTTTGTGAGCAGTAAGGCGCTGGTAGACCTCCTCAGCCAGTCTAGCATTCTCTTCTGGTCCCCTTGAAGACAGAGATATGAACCTGAATCAGCAACTTTAGCGGCAAACCCCTTTCAATGTACTTTAATGCAAGGCTTTCATACTTGCGGTAACGGATCGCAGGGTACTCCTTAAGTGTGTCACACAAGGTTGCGATCTGCTCTGCCAGATTTTCCATCATTTTGTCTTTCCCTTCATTTGGCTTAGAACTGTAGAAGGAGTACAAGGAGGTCGGGTCATCCAGGGAGAACACCTGCAGGGGTGAGAAGGATTATGGCTTGCCTCAGTTTGACCACATTATGTTCTCTACAACAGCAAGTAGCACTATTATTATTATTATTATTATATTACAGTTTTACATGAACAATAGAGAACAGTACTGTGTGTAATGTGAAAGGTGCAAAACTGTTCCTCTCGGCTATCTGTCACATTTCAGAATCTTTTAACTCATTGTTTGGTTTGAAGCTTTTAACTTTATGGTTTTGTTTCGTTCTTTACTCTCTAATCAACCTCTGATAACCCCACTGTAGGCTACCTGCCACTCAATACAGAGAAAATGAGTGGCTAGCTGTTGAACACAGTGGAGCATTTTGTACCAACAGAAAGATAATTTTCTATGGAGTTGTAAGTGATGAGGGGATAATTTCGTACCTGAGACTCATATGGCAGGAAAGCAACATTGATCTCTTTTAAAGTCTTAGCAACCTTCGCAACTCTGGATCGCCCAATCTCTGCAAAGAGACCATCTGGACAAGCTATGGAAAAAATGAAATGCATTAGAAATGGCAATAGCTGAATGTAATTATTCTATATATTTTGAAATTTTGATATTTTGAACAGTACATTTGAAAATAACTGACTGATGAATACATTTCCTTTACTTTTAAACACTTTATTTTTCATGGAATTTAGACATGAAATTAAATATCCATAGATGGAGAGTATCCTGTTCACACACAGACATACTTACTGTCAGTGAAGAAGATGTGTGCTGCTTTGTAAGTGAAGGCAGCATGTTTGAAGTCGTCAATGAGAGCACGAACTGACTATAATTGAAAACAAGGTTTTGATTGACAGTCAACAATCATGAGAAAAATCTAAATTAACACAGAACATCTTAAAAATGTAAAGGGAACAATAAGGAAAAAGCAACAGCTAACCTTCTCAACAGGTGAAATCAAATATATGGCCTCCAAACTAGAGATGGGCTCCCTTCGTTTATTGATATCCTCCACGACTGAAAAGGAGAAACCAGAAAGCTTAGTGAATGTCACATGCAACTGAAATTGTAAAATGAAATTAGTGGATTAGTGAATACTCTGGAGCCTCAAGGAAATAATTTTTTCAAGTTCACTTCATTGTATAAACTAATAGAGTTTGTGAAGGCAGGTAATTTGGCATTTCTCAACGTCTATTAAGCTGAGACCAAGTATTATGTTATGGCAGAGGGCCCGCTGGTGCAAGGCTGGGAGCCTTCTGCCTTCCCCATGCAATGCTCAATATAGAAATAAGGTCAATTATCACTCAAAATTAACAGAGCATTTCTTTATTTTTAATTCAGCAGCACTTCAAACTTAATGTGCAATGTGCATATTAAGCCATAACAATTAAGTATAAAAATCCCAGCAGCCTGCATTATGCACTTAATGTGCACTTTGTGAATTACAATAAGCTTTCAGGGTGTGTTTTCCACAGGCAAATGCATACACAGCTGTTGCATACGTTTTAAGAAAGTAAATTGTAGGCCTACATATTTTCTAAATATAATACAATATATTCTATATTTGCTTTTCCCGTGTTCCTGTGATCACATTTCTCAGGAAACGGGAAATGTTTTAATGGGTATTCCCCGGGAGGTCATCTCTCAGGATTAAACCCTAGAGTGCCATCATGGATATCAAATGTGTGCAGAACTCCTTGACAAGCACAACAACAATCTTTCATGTGAAATTTGCATATTTGGTTTTTGCTTTGATAAGGCTGGTGAAAATTGGTAATATATATTTTTTTTTTTTTAAAGTTTGATCCTACATGTATACAACTGATGCATAGAATGTAAAACCATTAATTATCTGCAACTTACTGGTAACCCCCTCTGCCAAAATATCCGACATCTTGCAGCATGAGGACAGAATTCGCATGCTCACGTGATCCACAATGAGAACCTAAATAAACACACAATGAACAAGGGTTAAAAATACAGTGTGAAAGGGGGATTTATAATAAAAATACAATTCTTATCATTACCTTCCATTCTCCATCCTTCTTCACACTCTTGATGACCCCATTGAGGATTTCTGTAGAAGAGAAAATGATTTATGCACTATAACTTATGAGTAATACTTTGCAATTCTGTCTATAAACCATATGTACCATAACACCATAATAATATTTTGATGGCTATGGTTTGAAAGCTCTGAATTATTGCAAGTATGACAAGGCATTAAGCTTAAGCGTTTATGCATCAGAGGCTAGAGAATAAAAAAATACATTACAAAAAAATGCAACATAAAGGATGTATGGAAAGTTTTATCTTTCTAAATAGATGCACAGGGACGTGATCTATCAAATTGAAATGTTGGGACGTCCATGCATAAACACCATGCAAAACGTCAGTTATGTGTTAAAACTCTGTGACTCAGGAATCAGGAACTACCTTGAAACCAAACCATTTTTAGCACATGTATTTACTTATTTACTCGGTTGATTGGTTGCAACTTCTTTGGGTTATACTGTTGACATTGCAGTGGATGAATGCTCCAGAGTTTCCTGCAATGTTTAGTAGAGTAGAGCTGGGCTACCTTGGCCAAAATGCCCTGAAATCAAAAATTAGTCTTGCAGATAAAAGAGCTCAGTACTTCACAAACTATTACATTTAGTGTGGCTATTGTTTAGGCCATTAACACAACACATATGGGTGGTCTACCATCTCATCTTAAGGGCTTACTCCCTTAAATGGTGAACAGAAGGAAGGAGAGTGTGGGGACATACATATGAACAACTACACTGATGTTATTACATTCTCCACCCAACGTCCTTGTTTAACCTCATTAGAAACACATCAGTGACTCTCCAAGACAAGTGATTAATTGCTCTTCGACTTATTACCACATTAATTCTGTAACTGACATGGAAATGACTTGGTTATGGGACATAGACATGCTTATTATATGGTTTACTAAAAATAGAAACACCTTACAACTACTGTAATCACTATGTTATGAAGTGTTTCCAAAACATTTTTTTGTGTTCATGAGGCTACTGAATATATAATAGAATTCTGGAAATATATTTGCTTCTGGAACAACCAAATAAGGATATGCCTGAACTATTTCCATACAGGGAACTGGAAAAGATGACCACTTGTGACTGGGGTCGCCACAAAAAAGCTGCCAGCCATCAAACCATTTTAGCAATCTCAATCTTAGCTTATGTTTTTGGTAATGTTTTTAAATGCACCAAAATACCTGCATGCAAATTGCCCTGAGGCTTGTCTTGACCATAACAGACTGCTGTATTAGACCTTAACTAAATTAATTATATCAGTACTCAGAGTTTATAACTTATGAGGGCAGATTTTATTTAACACTATCAACAGTGAAAATGGACAGAGACTGCATGTTACCATGCTTTAACTAAACTTGCATGGACAATGTCTTTCAGCATCAGATCAAGACCTGTCTCCATGCCACCATTCTCACCACTTGTGCCAATGTTTTAAATCCAAACATCATCATATTCAGAACCTCACAGAAATAAGTAGGTTAAAGGCGTAGTACAGATAAAAAGCATGTCATTTTTGTTCTGATCTCTGAATCCTGGCCAAGGTCAGGGTTAGTTGTATTACCAGTACAGACAAAGATTTCAGCAAGATATCAGAGTGAAGGGTGTCTTCACACTACACTCCTTCTCTGTACACAAACATAATTCACAATCACAGACATCTCCTAACCATTGACATGGTGAAAAGATTGTATCAGCAAAATTTTTCTTTTTTAAAGTTCAAATAGAATGTTTGTTAACTTCAAATACTTCCAATTCTAAACAGCTATATAACAAAAACACATTGAACTGTAATTATATTGTGAATATTGAATTATTATTAATCTTTGATTTTGTAGAGATTCTGAATACACACTGTATTAACGCCAAGTAATAACGTCACTTACAGAAATACAAAGCCTCACTGATTCTACAATGTTATTGACACAATGGCATTTTGTGAACGTTATACAAAACAAGACATTTAAGTAAATGGAACAATTTTGTGACAAAAGTTTTGATTGTGTTCATATTTAGCTAACTGACTGACATCAGAGCATTACGTTAAAAGTTATAGCTCATTTAAAGTCCATCACAAGTTACTGTGTCACAACTTCCTCTTAGGTTAGCTGGCTAACGTTAGCCTAGCACTCGGACTGTCACAACACTTCCACTCACTATCGACGTCACGTTTCTCTCCTTTAAAGTGTGCAAAATGCCAATATGGTATCAGCAAATGTTGTTACCGACACATGCAACGCAGCAATACCGCCTTCCATCAATGGCTTGGTTAGCCGAATCATTCAATTAATTCGGTAATGTTAGTATTTTAAATTGGGACTGGACCAGGAAGAAACCTTTGGTGGACCAACGTCACCAGCAGAGCTTTGAGTCGGCGTATAAGTTAAGGCTGATTTTTATCAAGCTCCTACAAAGAAAACTCCAATAAAGTACTCGTATTTTTTGGTGCTAATATACTTGTGAAAGCACACAACGTTACGACGAATGTTACACTTACTTTCTCCAACTACCGCTTTCAGCCCACTCGGTGCCATCTTGACAGCAGTCTGCTGGACGGTCGGCTACTTCCTTGTTGTTTAACTTGTGTGGTTCAAGCGAGCTGCTTTTAATAGTGAAATATTGCCCCCTGCTGTCTGATACTTCTATTGCACGATCACATGTGCTGTTCACATGTATGCTTTGTAACAAAAATGGTGAAAACGCGGTAGATCTTAGGTTAAATCATGTCTGATTAACTGTGTGGTTCCTTTTCGCCTTTTCTAAAAATGTTTTTACTGCATCTAGTGACTATAGTTTAGTATAGTATAGTTTTTGGGAGTGGATTAAGTGAGCCCCAACATTAAAATATTGTCACCTGGCTTCCATCAGTTTTTACAGGAGGAATAGTATTTATGAGCCTATCACAGCATAAAAAGTATTATTATAATTTATTTTGAATTTGACTTTCCTAATGAATGGCAGCCATGAAAAAGAAACAGCTGCAAGACAGAAATACACACTTTATTGCCAGTGCCTTGGGAGACAGACTGTGAGACATCCAACTGGCAACTCTTCCTTGCCAGATGCATTTGAGGATATCATCTGTTGGGCCTTGGGATAAAGGTGTCATCACTTCATCATCATGAATGAGAGATTCAGCTGTTAGGTGTAGGTAGTATCAGGATACATCCAAGAGTGTTCAGCAAGCCACAGCTTCCTCAGATAAATTCATACTTGGAAGATCATAGATAGTTGGTCATGGTGCAATTTTTTGTTTGGTATGACATTTTAGAAATGTATGAATGGTTATTATAACTGTATGTGAGGGCAAATGTTAAACTTACATTACCTTGGAACAGCTGCTTTGCACTCACATAATGTGTGTATTACAAGAGGTGAAGCAAAACCACCAAATGACTTTAATAACAAAACAGCATTAAAATGACAGTGCTCATAGGGTCAATTCCCCCTGACCCCCTCAACTTCTTCACATAAATACCATGGATGTGATTAGGCTTTTTCCGACACTGATAACCTGAAAAAAATCCCACAGTTGTAGGATGTCACAGGGTAATACCCCGTGTGTACCCAAGGTGTAAAAAGTGATTTTAGATTAAAACAAAAAATTATGAAGCCAAAGGAACATTCAATGCCTCTGTACCACAACAAGTAACCCTACATTTTGAAGAAAGCTACTGTTAACATATTCAGAATATCCTAGCTAGTGTTTGCCAAAATATGTAAGAAGTGTCTACAGCAAAGTGGAAAAGAGGTTCTATGGCCTGATAAGAATCCATACTAACATGTATTTGATGTATAATACAGACATTACAGAAAGGCAATATACCCACCATGAAGCCTGAGGGTAGTGGTAGCATCACATTGGGGATAAGCTCCCTCAGAAGGCTTACGAATGTTACAATGAAAGCAGCAAAACATAAATAAATCACTAAACATGAAAATAAATACATTCAGTAAAGCTACCTGGATTTTTAGCACAGGCCAAAAGACAAAAAATTGCTGCCACTGGTAGCTCTCATAAACATTGATTTGAAGATGGTGAATACTTAGATCAGTTATTTTGTTTTCCAGTTTCTAGTTTTTTGCTCTTTGGTATTAAGGTCCCTTTCTGTTGATCAGTGTCAAAACTGCCATATTACAACCACTGTGATACAATGTTGAAAAACACTACACATGCAAAACATCCCATGGGGGTTTCTTTTTATAGGCACTGCACCTCACAAAATGAATCATGACAATTATGTTAAACCCAACAGGATATTATTGAAATCATCATTTTCTGACAGCGAAATCACACAAGCTAAACTCATCAGGCAAAGACAAATAATTCTGTAATTTGAAAAGTCTTACACATGTAAATTACACTTAATTTTATCTACATGAAGCATAATAAATCGCTGGAAAATGTCCAGCACACCTTCAAGATGCGTTAACTTCTCAGATATTTCCAGTGTGTCTTGCTCCTACTGGAGTCCGATCAGTCTTCTTCTGCCAAAAAACACTGCCAGACAATCCTCTGTTAATGGTGCTGAAAAGTCATGTATTTCCTCATCCCCAATCCTCAATTCTCAGATTCTGCAGACATGTTTTTTATTATCCGCCGCTCCTTACGAACACGCATTCGCTCTTTGAAGTCCTCCAACTCCTTCCTCTGAAAATAAATACAACACAATCATTTATCAATATATATTGTTCCGTTCAGCAACAGTACAGTATGTATAACAACACATCATTAAAACCAGCTCTACATGAAAAGGTACAAAAAAAATAATAATTTGTGGTTATAGGGTTTAATTGTGTGAGAAAAAAAACAATGTAGGATTATAAACCAATTATTAAAAAAGAAGAAAGAAAGAAAAATCCTAAAAAATAGTGAAGAAAACTATAATTTGGTTTTACAATTTTAACTTGTTTTTTGTGGTTTTACTGTTCGTGGACAACGTGGATTTGGTAATCACATAAACTTTCTAGATTACACTTACATGCATTCCCTCGTCGGGGGGGAAGATTTCCCTCTGGATACCATTAAAGATGCCATCATCGAACAGAGAAGGAGACATTTGTTATTAGCAGAAGCACACTGACTACCTGAGTGAACTGATGTGTGTGATCAAAATTATCAACATTACTGACCTTTCTCTTCACGATGTACTCTTCAAAATACTCTGCTTGATTTGATACCCAGAACATGGCCACGGGAAAAGACAGATACAGCATCATCTGATCAAAACAAACCCAAACGGACCAGCTAGTGAGTGATAGTGGAAAACTGTTACATGAGCACAACCTATAGTAGCAACTAGCTAGATCGAACCACGAAACATGGGCCGATTTGTAAGGGTTTAAACCTTACGAACCATACACGTTACATGTTATCGGAAGTAGCTTTAAAATATTCGATACTTACTCTAAACACCTCTATTTTAACACCCATGTTAACAAAGATTCCGGGCTTTCAACTGTGAAGCGTTATCTAAACTTCAACCATCGCCAAAGACCTTCACATTACTTCCGGGTTTCTCGACAGTCCAATCACTTTAATGCAAACACGCATGCGCTGATGTTGTAGGGAATACTTTTTTATTTTCTTTTTCTTTTTTAACACAGTTAGAAATAGACAATCCAATCTGTGGTATGTCGTTCAAATACAATTTCAACGCTTAATGAAATCAAATGTGGAGATCTCCAAATCTAAAGCTTACTTTTGGGTCGTAGTTGACTATTATATATGCATTTTGAGCAGCGGGTGCCCACTGAGGGGTGCTGCAAACCACTGAATTTGTCAAGATGTCATTCTCTCTGTACATTTAAGAATTGCAATAGTTACTACAAAAAGCCTGCAATGGATATGTTCTGATCCCGTTATACTGACCATTAATGTTATAAAACAATTTACAATCAGGTTAGTCTTGACAGCAACCCAATCTTTCAAATATATATCTTATCAAATATTGGTTTTACTTAACACATTTCACTGTAGCCTATCTTCAAACTATTTCGAACATTTAGGACACAAATGTTCTGACAAAGTTTCTTCTTTTCAAACGGTCACCTTCATCATCACGTTAATTAAAAAATCCAAAAATATATACGCTATCAAAATGATTTGAATAACGTTTAACGTTTTAGAACAGTGCTATAGCCTTAAAACACCGTTGTAATCTTTTCACCTATATTGTAATGTTGTTCCCAAATATGCTGTCGGATTTACTCACAGTAAATCCTTTATACCAGTTATTCCCTCTTGCACAGGTATAATTTCGCCTCACAGTTGCCGCTAAAGTTGCAGTCTGTGACACGCTCATTACGTCCCACGAAAGATCTACGCGTGACGTCATCGACAACGAGAGGTGTTCAGGATCCTCGGAGAGAAAGATCCCGCGCGCCCTGGCAACCTGATAAACCCAGGTAAACGCCGTTGTTTCAACATTATTCTACCAGTCATGTTGTCTCAGTAAACCGAATGAATAGACAGCAAGAGACATGGTCACAGCAGTGTAAAGGCTTAAGTTGTAGCGCTGATGCCCGGCGCCCACTGAGACCGTTCACTTGCACGGCGGCCTGTTCTAGCTAACTAGCTTGCTAGCTAAAGCTAGTTGGCAGTTGTCTATCAAAAGACACAATAACCGCACCTACATTGTGTGTCTATATGACATCCCTTGCCTGTCTCACCCACTGTTGGCCACAATTACGCTACATGTAGCCCAACAAATGCTGCTACGACCACGGTGTTGGGCATCTATTGCTAGTTTGCTCGTCGACTGTCTTGTGTTGTGGGAGACGGTGACGCCGTCACGGTGATGATGGCGCACACTCAGACTGAGGCTATTTGATGAGAATGCAGTCAATGGGGCAGATAACACCAAATAGCACTGTAGCCTAATGTTCATTTTCAAAAACTGGCTGCCATGATAACTGGAACATAACAGCTTTATCTTCGTTCGCTTTCAGTTCTGCTGTGCATAGAGCTAACGTCCATTACGAAACCCGGGCAATAATCTATGCCCTGTGGCCTAACGTCAGGATCTTGGCTTCTCATCGATGGTCGGTCGCCAGCAGTCATTACTTTACAATTTGTCGTTTTATTCACCACGTCTAGTAACGGTACCCATCTCAGAAAATGTGTTTAGGTCTGTAGAGTGTACATGGTTGAGTATTAGACACAAAGCAGTGGCATTCAGCCGACTGATGTGTTCAAACAGATTACTCATGCAAAGGCCCGTTATTTAGCACACTGTCCCTGTTTTCCTTGTAAGAGGAATCCTCAAATCTACCAACTTGAACGTGTTTTTAAATGTTTGACTATGGCTGTAATAGTTGGAGGCCCAATGTGTAACAAAATACGGATGTGTGTAATGAAAGACACTAGCCTGCCTACAGTCACTGCCTGTTTGGATAGACTTTGCCTAAAGGTGTATAAAAAACAAGGCAGTTTAAAGCTGTTGCCCTACTGTTACCAGTTATCAGTGCTTGTGCTTTGCCATCTTCTGTTGACAAGATTTTTCTCAGTCTGTTACCCAAACCAGCATATTGGGAATGAATGAAAGCCATGGGTTAGTTTTGTGATCAAGGTTTGTATGTCACTGGTTAGGTATAAAAGTGTTATCACTGTCTACACAGTGTGAGTAAATAAAGAGAACAAGTTGGGTCAAAGGGCATGCAGTTACCAAGTAAACAGTTAATCAAACACGCTCAGAGGGTTGACCTACTAATTGCATTATTACAAATTCATTTTCCTACTTGAAATTGATCAACTGCACCGTGAGATTGTAAATCAAGACTAGGTCAAAGTGGGTGCTGATACCAGGTAGGTTTAGAGCACAGAGTGGAATTTACAATCACATATTTCAAATTACCAGTAGGTTTGATAGCTGGTTTTACATTTGAATTTGATGACCACCCATAAGATTTCAGGGTTTCTCAAGATTTCCAGCCAGGAAAATGCACATGTGTGTTGCATAATCTACAGACTTAGGTCTGGCTGTAACTTTGGTTGTTATCATGTCCTATGAAAAAGAAGACACTTTTTTTCACCCCTTCCTCTTTTTTCCCTTATTTTTTTACATTTTCTCTCTCTTTTTTTAAAGTTCTGTTCTTTCTGGTTTAGTTGCCATGGTAACACCATCCTTGGCCTAGTTGTGAATGACCTCTGAATGAAAAGGAGTGTGTGGTCAGGGAACAAATGAGTGAGCAAACAAAATCTATTATAATGTGTGAGTGTATGTGCTTCATTTGTCACTTCTGAATCATTTGCAATCTCATATTGTGGTATGTTGGGAACAAACAATATTGACCATTTTTAATTTTCTGATGACCAAGTTATATATTACGTTTTCAAGTAATACCTTTTTTATTTTCTTCTTATCAAGGCTTTAATGACAATAGAAACACCCCATCTAACACCAAGCTCTGGTTTCTGCTAGGGGTGAACCGATCCGATATTAAGATCGGATAGCGGCCCCGATATTGACAAAATAGCTGGATCGGGGATCGGAAAAATTAACAGATCCACGGGCCAATCCAGTTTCTTTTTTCCTCCGTCGCAGCACATCCTACAACTACGACTACATTTTATTTATTTTAATTGAAGAAGTTTTATTACATTCTGTTTTATATTTGAATGCACAGTTGTTTTTTTAATAACAAATAAGAATTACATTTTTTTTTTACATGTTTACAATGTTTGGTAACTGTTTGATTATTTTGTCTTGGTTGGGAAAGTCTGGTGCCTTTAGTCTCTTCCACATGGTGGAAGGAAGGTATAAGGTCGAAGGTATACAGTTTATTATTAATTCAACGGTATCGGCTCGGTATCGGGTATCGACAGATACACAAAGCCCAGGCATCGGTATCGGGACTGAAAAAGTCGGATCGGTGCATCCCTAGTTTCTGCTCTTCGCTACTTTTCTTTAAATCCTTTACCTAATTGTGACTTTAAGAAACAGTTGTTACTTGTCTGACATTTACTTGTCTGTCTTCCATCTAATTTTAAACCATGTAAGGTCAGTCATCAACATATATGGCTGACTAATGACCGCATATTCACACAGGGATTTTGAACCAAATTCATAAGAAATTGTCTCTTGTATTAGCAGTTTTTCATTTCAACTTTTATGATCTCAAAGCAGCAGTTTCATTATTGTGTTTATATTTGCTTCACAAGTTGGGAAAACAAAATTAAGCAATCATCTCCCATTAGAACCACAGACGATGTGATTCAACTAAGTTCATAGGCTAAGTAGTACTCCTTGAAATAAGTAAACCATGCCTCATATGTACAATCGGTGGAATGCCTCTTTAAACTGGCGTGACTTATCATCATCCCTGATCTAATTAAAAGGTTTTGCACTAGCTGTAGCTTAGATAATATACAAGTTATGTCGTCATGTTTCTGTAGTGAAGAAAAGATGTGAGAAATGGATAGACTGTGGTTTCCAGTGTGTCAATCATAGGATATTTTCTGGGTGTAAAGAGCAAGATTTATAATTAAAAATCTCTAAATCAGTGTTCTATTCAATTAATGACCCCCAAAAAACAAAAACGGCAATGGTAATTAATATTAGCAAGCAGCGCATTCACCACACCACCCGTCTTCTTTCTTTTGTTGTTTCCAACATATAGCTGAATGTACACTAGTGCATTCTACACGATGTCAAGTTGGCAAATTGCCTGTTCCTTGTTTTCTCCACTCTGGGTCCCTGTAGAATTCAGCTACTCCGGTGCTCTAATGATTAATGGAAGTGCCCTCAGACTTTCTCAGATAGTCTCATCTCAGTGTGCACTGCTGCTTCTCCGTCTGACCCAACCCCCAGTCTATATGCAACCCTCTCCTTTGCTTTACCCCTTCTCTTTCTGTCATCCCTCCCGCCCTTCTTCCCGGTCTCTGAATACAATCTCTCCCCACCCTGCAAGTGACGGGACCATCGGTTTGGCCTCTTCTGAATTGCTGTAGGTTGGAGCTTTGTCACTCTGGCAGCTGCTGTATTGTCTTTTGGAATGGTGCATATGGCACGTGGACAGGGAAGTGGGTCTGTGAGGACACTGTCTGGCTGCAGCACAGATGAGATGCTGCTCGTTTCATTTGGTGAAACAGATTATGCATTGCACTCGCCAGTCACCTGACAAGTATACATTGCATAGGGTGTCTCTTCACTTGCCTGATATCTTGGTGTTTTGACATCTGACTAATTTTGAAACTATGTGGGTATGTGCATATTTGCATGCATGTGAGACTTGAGATTGATTGAGAGGTAAGAGGTCAGTAGTCAATTAGCCTAAATGGTTTGCATGAAGTCTTAAAATGTTAGAAATATGCACTCACATTCAAACAGTCACCTCTCACTTGCCCAAGAATTTGCTCAATTTCTATCTGTTGGGTCATAAACAGGATTTCGAAAGTCTAGTGCTACTTTTGCAGGGTTAAGAGGCGGCATTGTCAGGCGAGTGGGATGATTGGTGCAGAGTAAACAGGGCCTCTGTATCTCATATCTGTCTCATGAGATTGTTGACTTGTGATTCCTGCGTGGTAGCTACATATGTTTCCTCATTCTAATGCCATACAGAGAGATCCCTCTTCCTTTTTGCCTTTTATTGACATTATGCTTGTATAATGAGGCAGCAATTACCAGCTCTTCTGTATTTACCTAGCCAACTGAGAACTATTTTTTTATGTATGTGAATTATTCATATCATATTTATATAACCTATGTCTCTTGGTCTGACTGAGCTAAAAGTATATGGCCACATTCATATCCAAAGCAGATTATTATCAGAAATAATTAACTTCACTTGATTTAAAACTGTACTTCCTGCCAAGGGTGCAGTGTGGTCACTGTAGAGTCATCACCGTCCTAACTAGAGCCTGCTCTGCTACAGGAAGGCTCAATGTGTGGGCTCACTCTTTTGCACACTTTCTGTCACACTCTCTGTTGCTTTCTACGATCACTTTCATTGCCTCACTTTAACTATTACACTGCCATAAGCTGTACAATGGGCAGCCCCTGCATGCACGTTGTTGATGACACAGTGGACATGCAAATTATCTCAATTTACAGAGTAGGATATTTTTAGATGCCTTTGTTGTTATGAGGAGGTACACAATTGCTCACTTTAAAGCCCAAGTGGCCACAGGAAACACACATTTTACTTCACCTGATGTAAGTTTCAAAAGTTTCACAAAAAACATTTTTTCAATTTGACTTATTTCAGTTTGTTTGACTGAAGCTTATTTTGTATTTGAATAGTCCAGCAACATAATGAATACAAGTGGTATGTGAGGAGAGGATGGAGTGCAGATAAGGGAGTCCTTAAAGCAAAACTCTCACCAAAATGCAACCTATGGTCTTTTTGTGAATGTACCCGAGTCAAACGTTGGTTTAAAAGCATAATTACGACGAATGCGGCACTTTTAAGATTCACTGTATATTCGTTTTTGGGTCAAAATCATTTTCAATTGGAGTGCTACGGGCACTACTATGTTAGCATCAAAATTGCTATTTTTAAAACACTAAGAAGGCTCAACACAACATGAAACTTTCCTCATAGTATCATCAGGGTCTTTACACATGAACTCGAGCATTGAGAACATTGTTTGTGTACACAGAGTTTACTAAAAAGAGAGTTTTTGACCAACTCACATTAGCAGCTGCTTGTTATGCTCGCTGCTGTCCTGCCAGTGAGAAGTATCGATCTCCAAATGCGCCATAACAGGAAGGAGAGTTAAGGTGGAACGCTACTGTCTTCCGGCAACGACTATCCACGTGAGATCTCATGTGACTTTTCCGGCTTTTGATTTTAGTATTGTTTCTTATGAGACTCCTTTTTCAACTACGAGGTATATATTGTTTTTCACTAACGACAAAACAACAAATTATCCGTAAATTTATATGGAACTAAGCTTTAGGAGTGTTCCACCTTAACTCTCCTCGAAGTTACGTCGCATTCGGAGATCGATACTTCTCACTGGCAGGACGGCGGCGAGCGGAACAAGCAGCTGTTTGTGCAAAACTTTATTTTTATACTACTACTTTGATACTACGAGCAAAGTTTCATGGTGTGTTGAGCCTTCTTAGTTTTTTAAAAATAGCGATTTTGATGCTGACATAGACATGCCCCTAGAACTCCCATTGAAAAGGATTTTGACCTGAAAACGAAAATGGGATCAATCTTAAAAGTGCCGCTTTCGTCGTAATTATGCTTTTAAAAGAACATTTGACTCAGGTACATTCACAAAAAGACCTTAGGTTGCATTTTGGCGAGAGTTTTGCTTTAAATTGGCGGGGGAAGGCATATTCAAGATCACTCTGAGGGAAGAGAGTGAGTGGGGGTGGGGCATGATGAGATGGACGGAGGAATAGACAGGAAGGGGGTGGGGTGTTAAAGGTGTAACTGAGAGAGAGAGGAGAGCAAGAACCTCAAGCTATTGATGGGAAAAGAGGGGAGGGGTGGAATGAGCAAGCGCGTAGGAGGGAGGGAGTGAGGGTGTGTGGGCTGAGGCTCCCCTGAATGAGGAAGCAGCAGAGCCATTTTTACTGTTGAGTAACTGCATGCTGCTCACCCTGTGCTAGAGAGAGGGTGAGAGAGTGAGCTAGAGGAATAAAGTGCTCCTCCTGGATCTTATCGGATCCCTCTCTCCCCTCTCTCGCCTTCCCCTCTCCTCCTTGTACACCTCTTGGTTGTGGCTTGTCTCCATTTAAGTTGGGGAGGCCCTGGAGAGGACACACAATGGAGCGAAGAGCCTGTGGCAACTGGGCCGTTGTACTGCTGAGAGGGGGATGGGGTAGAGAGAGGACCGGTTCACACAGCTAACACAGCCTGCCGGCTGTAGGCTTCCTCAGCCTTTCCTCCCTGCCTGGACCCACTGTTTCCAGGCTGGGGCCTTTTTTGTAGAACAGCAACCCTCAAACTCGGCTTGGACTACACTAAGGATTACTCGCTGTGTTTTGGGGGATTTAAGGACACATACTGGAGCTTGAAGATTAAATCCCTCGTGTGTTTTGGTTGAGAGAGAAGGAAGAACAAACTTCGACAAACATTTCTTATACCCTTCTTTCGGTTTTTGGTTTCTTTTTTCTGTTTAGTGGAGTTCATAAATGGATTACAAGATGCATGCCAAGTCAAACGATTTACTGGATTTTCAAAAACTGGATGCCCTTCTGGAAAAAATTGCCCATTCAGTCTCTGTGAAAAGGTAATATTGTCTACTTGGGTACACTGTTAATAAGTTTGCTGATATTGAACAAAGCCACATCAGTCTTTTTTACAATTTGAATATCATCAATCTAAATACAAAGTCAAAATCTGAGGAGAAAGTTAATTTAAAGACAGCCTGCAGTAATGGATCTTGGGACTATCATGTGGGTAGCACTATCTCTAGTTTTACATGGCCCAGCACAACTATCCCATTTAGATTTTGTTCTGTGTTGTGTCAAGAATTTATATTGTTATCCAGATTTCATTCAGGAGCCATGAACCTACCTC
>OMLP01017915.1:0-28051 GCA_900302685.1 Spondyliosoma cantharus | reverse complement strand
GTTCAAAAACTTTCTTTTTAGCAAACTCTGTGTACACAAACAATGTTCTCAATGCTCGAGTTCATGTGTAGAGACCCTGGTGATACTACGAGCAAAGTTTCATGTTGTGTCGAACCTTCTTAGTGTTTTAAAAATAGCGTGTTAGGGTTAGGGTTAGTTTTTTTGATGCTATCGTAAAAGTGCCCTTAGCACTCCAGCCTGCTCCGCCCATCTTCACACGTTGTTTCCACTTCCCTCATCGGCTCTGCGGTTTCCTGGAACTTTCCCCACCAGCCTCCCCACCAGCCTCCTCACCTGCATCTCATCCCTTCATCAGTCACTCACACAAATACAGGCCCACTTTGTTTATCTGTCGGTGCAATATTGCCTGGTCGGGGTTTGTCCTTGCTTTGAAACAATTTAGACAAGTAAAAAACAGGATGCAAGGAGTGCTGCTGGGTTGTGAAAAATGGTTGTCCCGCTGGTGCTCATCAGTTCAGGGATCTTGTTCTTTCAGAAGTCGCACTCAAGAGGCACTCAAGGTGGTGATGTAATGTAAGAGCCCAAAGGTAGCTGTTTAGTACCACCCCGATAAAGGCCTTAATGGCTGAAACGCGTAGACACATTTTTACTGATGTTGTGATTCAGCAGCCGTGAGTAATTAAAGGCTTTTTAACCCATTACCCTCTGAGTGCCTCAGACTTTTTCTACGACTTAAACCAGTAGTTTTGCTGCGATACATCTAACTCAGAAAGAAAGACTTCCAACAAGGAAAACTGCAGTGGAACGGTCTCTCAAGTCATAATTCAAGTTGGAAACTCCTTTATCATCACTTTTTACTTAATGTTATATTTGTTTTGTGAAATGTGCTGTAAATACTTTAAAGGTCCTACTCGTAAGAAAAGTAGTTTTGAATCACATTCCCAACTTGTCAAATAATTACGCTTTGGGGTGGTGACCGTCCCGACCTGCCATCCTGAGACGGTATATGAAGAGATTCAAAAATCAACATTTCTTACACAAAGGACCTTCAAAGTTGCCATTTTCATTTTTTATTCAGTTGATTTCTGCTTGATAGAAGTCTTTGCGAGAATGCAGTACGAGCCAACTTGTATCTTAATAGTGCTTATCTATTAAATCAGCTGCTGTGGCTGCTTGCGAAGTTCAGAGACTTGCAGTGTGAACATCAGTTTGCTGCAGGCGTCTGTGATTCCTGAACAGATGCGCAGAGAGATTGAAGGTCAGGAATACAAACGCAGATACATGGACTTTCAATGGATTGCAGCGAAACTTACTTGCAATCCATACTTGCCCGACTTCCTGCCTGCCTACATGTACCTGCTGGTAAGCCTCTCAATTGCACTAAATCACAGAAATCATCCTCTCTGCCTTGGCTGTTCTGCACTTCTTGGGTGTTTTCCCTGTCACCACTCTCTCCCACACACCCTGTGACAGGTGTAACAACCGCGTGTCAAACGTAACAGTTAACATTTTGAACTGCTCATTTTGTGATACTATGTGAGGCCTTTTGTGGCAGCAAAGGATTCTGCATGTAATCCGATAAATTGCCTCCAGTGATGTCACTCAGTGGCAATCATTTGTTTTCAATCCGTCCATTATGAATCTGACAGTATAACAGAGTAAGGATTTGTGCTCAGTGTTGGAAGTGTAATCATTTTAAATGAGACCTAATCGTGGATCCATATCTGAAGCAAAAAAAGCGTTGAAAACAAGAGCATTAAGCTTTTTTTCTGTCAGTGTGTTATATATGTGCTTTCTTGTGCTTGTAAAAGGTGTTGAAAGTTGAAAAATGCCTTGACCAACAGAAGCTCCTCACTCCCACAGAAAACACCGCTCCTGAAATGCCTCGTCAGCAGACCTGGCTTTAAACGTGACTTTGTGACATCACACTACATTACCATGTCACACATTTGCATAAATGTATGCCTAGTTTGGCAAAGAATCGATTTAGCACAGCTGCTCTGTTGTTGTTAGCAGTGCTGTGTGAGCTGACCAATCAGAGCAGACTGGATATTCAGAAGGCGGGCCTTAAAGAGACAGGAGTTAAAACAGAATGGGAATATATTGCAGCTGCACAATGAGAAAATGTATGTGTTTTTTGAGCAATAAAACATGTAAATCTATTCTAGTGATAACACAAATACAATTATGAACCTGAAAATGAGCACAATATGTCTACTTTAATCCATTATTCATCTTATTATTAACATTTTCTGCCTTTTGATAATGAAATGGCTAACTGTTAGCAAACAGATGCCTTTTTACTTATCCAGCAGACATGGAGCAACATTAGCTTTCAGCCCAATATTCAATTTTCCTTTCCACCGACTCTCTCTGGCTGTTAAGCAACAACAATGTTCAAATTCATTCACCAGCTAGTTGCTAATTATGTCTGTCTGCTGGTTGTTGCTGGACAGGTAGCACGCGGTGGGTTTATCGACTTTTTTCTGGCTGAAAACAGCTGCCTGCTGCTGCTGCTGCTGCTGGAAAAGAATTTGATGAGAGTGGTGCCAAAACAGTATAGTTGCTGCAAAAACAGTTTGCTAAAATAGGATATAATTATCTGTGCAGCTGAGGAGAACTACAGAGCTGGATGATAATCCTCCCTAACAACTCTTTCACACTGTCAACATAAAACTATTGATTCATGCAGAATTCATGTTTTTATTGGATTGTTAGCTTTCGAATGCTATCCTTCCACACTAATTATCTTTTTTTATTTATATATTTATCTTTCCTCATGATAACCTTTTCAGTACGGTGATCTGACCCTTTTAAAGGTTATTTTTCTCAGCGGCTGGATTTTTAAATCTTATAAAATAAAGCATGTTTAATGACCTATGACTAGGGTCAGATGTTAATGGCAGTGAGGGCAAGTTCACAAGATGCCCATAAAATTAAAATGAGGCAAGAAATCTCTCAGTAATTAGCAGTAACATTTTTCTTTTTTTTTCCCCCCTGCATTTCACCCAAGTTGAGTTTTTTTTTTTAATTGCATTGTCAGATATTCACGCATGAGTGCAACTCCTGACCTCTTTGGGCCACTTAGGTAAATTGAAGCAGCTTGTGGCTGGTACAAATATAGGGGGAGTAGAAACTGCCTAAATGTAAATATTGTCTCCTTTGAGATATTTTAATATATATTGATAAGCTATAGCAGGTGACCTGGTCCACCTGGTAAATATATATATATATGTTTAAATGACTATATATATGCTATTATATGCTTGTTACATTGTGATTCACATAAGTTGCGGAAATAAAGGCTCAACTCCAAACCAGGTGTTTCAGGCAGTAAAGGGGAGGCTGTGACTCAGGGGTAGAGCCAGCATCTTGTTATCAGAATGTCTCTGGTTTGATTCTCCTGTTTTGCATGTCGAAGTGTCCTTGGGCAAGATCGGGAACCTCAAACTGCTCCTGATGTGCTGGTCGGCATCTTGCATGGCAGCCACCGCCATCAGTGTTTGGACTTTTTCACTTTGTGGACCTTTTACAAGCACAAAAATGCTACATAACACAATAACGGAAAGGGCAAAAAGCACAATATAACCTCTTTAAAGTGGTTTATCTCCTCTCTAGTAACGTCTCTGTTCTAAATACGTCAAATATTGTGATTGATTTACTGAAAATCAAAGCAAAGGTGCTCAGTGTTCAGTGGGAACTCAAGTGACACGGATAAATTGTGCCTGTTACTTGTGGGGTTAAAAGACGCTAAGATGTATTTTCAAACATTGTGAAAATCAAATTACATCCACCGAGCCGCCGCCGTCTGATTCCTCTGGGATCGCATGTTTCCAATTAATGCTGCTGTAGTGTCTGTGCTAATGAATGGCAAATTCCTGCTTCTCAAGTCTTAATCAAACCACTCCCACATCGCTCTCTTACACATATACACACACACCCTGCAGACGCACACTTCAGAAAATACACCCGGAGTCAATATGACAACCCGGGAATGCAGAGGTGTGTTTACACGGTGGTGTTTATGAAATAGGAGATCCCGCTGAGAGTGATGGATTGGCAGGAAGAATTATGGCAAGGCAGATCAGGAAGGTGGAGGAAGAACAGACCTTGCACATTGAGTGTTTAGCCTCTCAAACTCATAATCCTCAATAAACAGTGTAAACTCACAAAGTCAAATATTTATCCACGGTACCCCCACGCCTCTGCTCCTCCCAGTGTGCACTCTGCTGTGGATAGATATATTACCTGGGAGAACCGTCGATAAAGTTTAATAACACGAAGGTCAGTTCATAACTGGGTCCAATAATAATCTACCACCCCTAAAACACAAGATGGAATAACACTGTGGAATTACCTTTTTCCCCACACTGATGGGTGGATGTTTTCGTTTCTGTTGGATTGTCAGAGCAAGATTTTGTTTGGGCCTTAAACTAGTTTGAAAAACTAAAAATGAACACACCAAGATTTTATTGTAGATTTTGTTGATAAACACTGGATGAAGATTGGCATTTTGCCAATTATGTAAATTGTGATGCACAAATAATGAAAATGTTTTTTTTCTCCAAAATATGTTAGCTGACATGGCATCATATGGTAACAGCCACCTTACAGTATAACTCAGGACACATAGAGAGGATGGGACAGGAGTCTAATGAACAAATGCTGATGTGATGACTTTCCAGTGGTATTTTTTTTTTATCATGTTGCCTTTGTCAGAACAGCACTGCTTCCTGTCCCAAAGAGGATGATGCCCCCAGCTCCCTTTCCTCCCTGGGATTTGGATTTTTCTGGAGGACGATATGGAATCACTACATTTAAATGCAAACAAATAAATTCAGGTTTTTGCCTTTCAGCTGAAAAAGACCACATTCCTGCGACTCAGTTGCTTATATTGCTAGCGAAAGTGAATATTCTACCCTTTAACGGGCAAGGAACTATATATAGTCACTTCCATGGATATCCAAAATGGCGCTGTTATGCGTCATAGTGAGGTCGGAGAACCACGTGACTTATCTCAGCCAATCAGCAAAGATTAGGCTATACATTTGCTGAATGACTGACATGGATAAACAACACCAACCTCTTCAGCCCTGTCTCTAACTGTATTTATCTGATCTTGTTGTGCGTCAGAGAAGCGTCTCCAGCAGTCATTGTCTGTTATGACTTCAATTCTGACAACAGCAGCATGCTATGTAAGTGGAATAATTATATCTCTGGCTCTCGATGTGACAGGCATTAAGCTGCTCACATGCATTTCTTAGGCATCTCCCGGGTCTGTCGATGACGGCTCAATTTAAGGCGAGAAGATGCCAAGTGATGGTATTTTTCACAACAAGCATATCTGTTTACTCAACATTCGGTACATTGTGCTACAAGCATTGTGAGATTAAATATCTTAAAACCTCTTAAAAGTCTCCCTGCTTGCTTTGAATTTTTCTTGATCAAACTGCTGTCTAGAGTCGTTAAAATCCCCAAAGTAATTTAATTTCTTCTGAGAGTCAGCTTCCGAGTGCAACATCGGGAAAGAAGGCACAAATTGAAAAAATAATAGACCTAACGAATATCAGATTTGATTTATATTTTTATGTGCTTCATCACATTTTCACACACAGCTTCGGAAGTGCAGTTTTGTTGATGGTAATACAGACTTAAACCCTGTTTGGCTTTTGCAGGACAATAACCCCAGACATCAGATGTCCAATTTGCAGAGGATGACAAGCAGAGAGAAAGTCACAGCCAGACCGGAGCTGAGACTTTGGGTCAGCTCTCTCTTTGGGCTGAGCCCTGCTGCCAATAGCAATTTGAGCAGATGGCTCACTACCATACAGAAGGAGTGCTCTCCCAAAGGAAATGACCCAATATTTGGCAATAATCTCAGAGATGTCAGTTTGACTTGGACCCATATTTTCTGAGGTTACTTTCACTGGACATGATAAAGACAATAAAAGGGGACAGAAATTTAACTGGTTGCGGGCGTGGACAGCCCATAAAAATGAGTGCCATGGCAGATTCAGATGGGACTTAAATTGCAGATATGCTCTGGTAATGATTACATCACCTCTCTACCTACTAAACTAATCCTGTCTGAAATAAGCTGTATCAAGTGAAGGCTTTTGGGGAATTACAAGGTAGTGTGAATGATTTTTGAGGAAGAACTTAAAACCCCTCTTCCATTAGCAATAACAGATGGCATATAATGATGCAATTATTAAACATTAAGTTAAGATTACACCGGGTGAATAAAGATAAGTACATCTCTGGATCTTATTAGTCTCCATTACATTCAATCAGCGGTTAAGATTAGTTTAATCTGTCGATTTCATGATGAGCAAGTCTGTTAAGGGACTGATTCCATTAATCAAACAGTCATTTTGGTTCCATTCACATCGGCTTCATTTCCATGTTGACTGCCGTCTCATGAAGACGGAACAGCTGCGAGTGCTGAGAACATAAATCATATGTGCAGACAGAAGTGTGACACAAGTGCACAAAAACAGCTACTACAGATAGAGGGCTGGTAAATAATGCTGTTACTGTGGTGATGTGGTGCCCCAAATGATAACACATCTACTCCTGTGATGAATAATAACATTAAAGTTCATTTCTAGGTTGTGTTTTGCCCAAGATGTGTCCTTGGGCATGTGTATACAGCAGCTGTCAATCATTTTTCTGCCACTTTTGGATACATTTATGTTCAAACACGAGTCTCTGACACATCAGTCCACCTATTCCTATCTGTGTTAGAAACCTCTGTACCAGGGTTGAATACCAGGGACTGAGTATTTATAGTAAATCATTTCCTAAACTTTAACGTTGGTGCACTTGTGTGTTTATGTTATGTCAAAATACAGATTTAATACAAATGTCATCTTGTTAAAACCTACTATGTTAGTGTTGCTTCATATACAACCTTGAAATCCTGTTATCACTGTAATAACTGGTTCTACTTTTCGGCTGCAGCAGCTTCTCTGGGTTACTTTTCAGACAATTGGCAGCACACTGTGCGGTGTGTTACACTGTGTGTAAAATCTGTAACCAAAAAAACGGCAGGTCAACAAATGGCTCAAAGTATTTTCCTTTTTTTGCAATTTAAATGAGAATTTATTGCAGTCCCGTAGAGTTGAGGGTTAGACAAGAAACAGACAAAGATAAAGGTTAAAAAAACATTAGCAGAGGCCGAGATACAGTGTACCAACTCCTCTGTGGAAATAACAGATATGTTCAAACTTCCTCATGTTGCAACTTTACCTTTCTTTAGGTCCAGTTTTAAATTTTTATCGTGATGTCAATGTGCTGATGGTCTGGTTAGGTTTAGACACAAACACATTCTTTAAGGTGAAGAAAAGATCATGTTTCAGATTACCTGATTGTGTTTCCACAAACACAGCTGGAAAATGTTCCGGTGTCTTGGAAAAAAATAGCTATTGGTCTCACGCTTACCACCATCCTCTCTGCTTCCCGACATGACGGTCAGCTCATATACGTCATCTGAATGTGATATGACACGTGTTATTGAAGTGTTGATATGATATGTATGAAATGTATATATTTCATGTATTCCTGGTCAGAAGAAGTTACAACACATTGTCAAAAATATTATGAACGAGGCAGGCGGACATGACTGGTCTTTACAGAATCCTCCTGGTTATTGCCGTTGTCATGGTAAGCAGCTGTTTTTGTTTCTTTTATGTCAGGTCCGTTTGTGTCTTTCTCAGTATTAACACAAAAACATCTGTCAGCATACAACCTCAAATACTCAAGTATCATAACATGTACTCTGAGTTCATATTTTCTTTGAATGATGCCTCAAACACTGGTAAATATGTGTGTCTGCCTCATCGTTTCCCAAAATCTCTACAGCCTAAATCTATAGCATACTTAAAGAAAAAGGGCCCACGTCCATAGAACATAACACCAAAAACTTCTGGAAGAAAATGCCTGAACTTTTTGGCAAAAAAAGGCCCTGGGGTCGTCACTGTCGCTCTTTTTCAGGCAACCAATTTTACATTCGATCAGATGGGACTTGTCATCTGTCAGCCTGGTAACTACAAAAATGGAGGAGCAGCCTGTTCTGGCCGTGTGTGTCCATCTTTTTTTTTTTTATCATAACAGAGACAGTAAAACCCTTTTGGGGGGGAACAGATTGTCCGTGTGCTGAGTGTTGTGCTGTTATCACCCATAGCGCCAGCTAATGTCAATCAAAGCCGCAGTGCAGAGAGTCTCATACTGCACAAGCTCTTCAACCCAGCGCTCCCAATCACACTGCCAGCTCTCTTCTTCCGGTAAGAGATCCCAAAGAGTAAAAAGAGATGAGAAGTGATGAAAAAGTCAAAGTAATTTCAAAAAATCACAGGAAAACATTCAACCCAACGTATGTGACCAGAGGTTAGCTGCCAAGAGCAAACTTTCCCTTAAGGTAACAAAGAAGATTTCTCAAGGGTAATGGCTGAAATTAGCTCATCACTGCAGTAAAAGAAGGGGCTCACATTAATAGGTCTATCTCCACTTTCTGCCTAATGTAGTGTGGAAAAGGCTCATGCAAATGCAGCCGGCTTCTCTTCCCTACTTCCAGCTTCGAAGCATATTCTGCCGTCGAAAAGCCTGAATAAAGAAATAGATGAAGAAAACGATCAAATATCTCAAACGTTTGGTTCACACTTGTCTACTTGTTTTTACCCTTGTGCCGTCTCTACCAAACTTGTCACGGACAAACAAGAGTTTAACCTGTAGGAAATTAGTCTCAGCGTGGAATTATTGATGCGGCTTTTATGTAAACACTCTTCTCTGAGGGTGTTAAAGATTGTTTTCAGGATTTACCGAGAGCTATTTCCTTTGTGCATCAGCTGAAATCGGGTGTAATTATTGCAGAGATTTTCCACATTATACAGACTTTCTGCACTAACAGGAGGAAAGATAAACAACTTCGGAATTAAAGATGCATTTTGCTTGCAGCCTTCGCCCTGTGATCTTAGGACTACTCCCCTCCCTCGACGCTCACATGCACACATGCACAGACACACACACACACACACACACACACACACACACACACACACACACACACACACTCATCAAAACACTGATATCCTCTGCCCGGCAGTCTTGTATTAGGCATTCTGCTGCAGTCCTGATGCAGGCAGGGCTTGGGACCTTGACTGACCTGGAAGACTCCATCCGCTATGATGCACACATCATTAAAGCTTCAAAACATATGAATTATTCACGGCAGCAAACAGCCTTAGCAGCATGTCATTGTCATCATATGTATGTCTATAAGCGTGCATGCTGTTTGTGTGTCCGCATCTGCGAACGTACATGTTTACGATATATAGAGAACTATGTGTACTCACATAATAGAGGTGTTTCAGAGGGGAATGGTGTAGAGCTGTATATATAGTGTTTTTATTTTGACTCTGCATCATCAGATCCATACACTTCAATGTATGTATGTGACGGGCATGCTGAGACTGTCTGCACCAGAAAAAACACTAATTAACATTAAGTATTAGTGATTAAATAATCAGCAATCAAGGCCAGATTTTTGATGAAAAAAGATACAGAAAACATGTTTAGGTATTATTTATTAAGACATTAACTATCAAAGCTGATTTAGTTCATCAGGACCTAATTTTGGCAGATCATTTTGTTCTCACGCCCATGTCAAAAATTGATTTTAAGGAATTTTGTAATATGACCTTATTACACATGACCTCTTGTGTTCATGCAGTTGCTACAGTTTTTCAGGTGTTGTGTAATGCAAGGACAGTGTGAGTGGTTGGTCGTACAAAGCATCCGGATTTGAACAAAAGGGATGGTTCACATGCTGTCTTCCACCAACACTCAATGTTGTTTTCTTTGAGCCATAAATGTAGAAATTACCATGAAAGCATCAAAGGCGAACTGAAGATGTTCAAGAGCCTCAGCCTCTCCTCATCAGGAAAACTACCATATAGGTTGACTGTGAAAGTGGCTTATTACGTCCCATGCTGAACTTTCTTATTGAGAGGCAAACTCTAGTGGCTGTAATTATTAGGCAGCATAAGAGGAAGGGAGGCGAGGTAGACTAGGACCGACACAGTCTGCATAAGGTGAGGATGGGGACAGATTGTTGTTTTACATGACTTTCAGGACAGGAGACTGCTGTTAGTGTCCAGTATATGTGTTATGTTTAAATTGAGTTATTTTAACTTACTAACGTGGTTAAGCATGTCACATAAATAAGGAAAATGCACTATGCATGTAATGTAGGTATAAACCAGACCTAACCGAACTGTGACTGTTTGATGGAGGTCCGGTTCACAGGTTTGTGAAGGTCTGGTGTGTCGCCGGTACGCTTCAAGGGAGATGCTGGAAACCAACCTACTCATTTGTCAGGTATGAAGATGTGTTGAGAGCTTGGGTTTGAGTGAAATCGGGATTATACCAGAAAAAAGTTGGCTCATCTGCGTAAAAATTAGCTTTGAGATACTGATGATGAATGTTATTTAAGATTACTACAACTATAAATGGACCGAGACTACCTCTTAAAGAGTTTGACTCAGCTCCATCTGAATCAGCAGATCAGGCATTTTATTATATTTATTTCTATTTTTATTTTATGATGCACTGAATCAAATGTTTTGAGAGGCAAACAAAGAGACCACCAACAAACTGTTGGTTCAGTGTCATCAATAATTCATCCAGAATATCATGAATTACTGAAAAATGCAGGTGTTTCTAGGTCTTGACCCAGAGACAGAAACAAACGACCAGAGACTTCCAGGGCTGTTCTAAATTGAGTATTAAGGCACATAAACAAAAGTTTCAACGTACTGTATCTGTGGTTTACAGTATAGTATAGTATTGCCATCACTTATTCTAGCAATCGGATTGCTGGAAGACATCCATACTGTTGCACTTGGTTTTTCACATGATGAGAGACACGATTAGTTGTGTAACAAATGAGAACGAGAGCAAGAGACAGAGGTTCAAATCATGGCTCCTTTCTTATTTTCCCACAGCTGGACAGTCAGCTTGGTGCGACTGCTGGATTGACGGTTTTGGAAAGTTACGGTCAGACATCGGAAAGATGTGGCACTTGTTGAAGCTATTGAACTCGCTGACAAGCACTTGTCAAGGCGCTGGCTCCTTCAACCTAACAAAGCTGTCATTTAAACAAAAAACACTTTTCACTTATATTCACCCTCAACCTACCGAAGCTGTTTCTTTTGTCTAAACCGTATTGTTGTAACATTATTAAACAGATTTAGATTTCAACAAGTGAGCGGAGAAGAGGTAGCTACAAAGACATATATTGTTGTTTAGTTTTGAGGATTTTGTAGAAGTATATACTTGCACACTGAATCTTTCACCCACTACCCTTTATTGGTGCTATGTTTCAAGCTAATATAGGTCTTTGTTCATGCTGCACCTGACAAAAGCCAAAGCAGGGGGAGAGAAACTTACCGATTAAATCTGCTCCAAGCCAGTTAGTTGTTATTTTCAACCCCTCCTGCTCCCAGAAATCTTTAATATCGCACTACTTCAGCACAATGTTGATGTCCAGGTGACACATCGACAAAGCTCCACTGCCAAGTTGAAACATTGGACAAATAAAGCTTCCCGGGGTGACTTTTTACCGTGTGATAATTCTTTTGACTGTATTCAGCAATTCCTCCACTGCACCAGAGATAAAACTCTATTTGGGAGTAGTATAAACTGTTTTATTTGTCTTGCAGAGCAAAGTACAATTCATCAAAGCACAATATTGTGACAATTCTCTGTCTCTGATCTGCTGACTTGTCACTGACAATACAGAAAAAAGGAACAATTGGAGATTTTAATCTGTCTGGCGTTAAGTTGACTTGGCAGCTGGCACACTTTTACCATTAGAAGTTAAAAGAGGCCCAAAGCAAGTTGCTGTAGTTTTTCTCCGTTACATCTCAGCTGAATCATCACCAAGCAGCTACATTTTCTAAACCTTAAAACAGCGAGGGCTTGCCAAGTGCGTATGCTATTTTCCCGAAGTGCCTCAAATAGAAAGAAAGGGAGTGGTAGATATTTAATTTGGACCTGTTAAGGCTTCACCCTGCCCGTCTCTGTCTGGGAGTCAATCCCAATCCGAGCCTGCGTTTCACCAAATCAGAGAGCCATTCATTTTTAATGGAAGACCTTCAAAAGGAAAAATAAAAATGCATTTCTGTCCTGCCTTCTCCCCTGTTTTCCAAGCCAGGCCACAGAGAAAATATGAATAAATTAGCAGCAGGATTTGCTTTTCCTCGGGGTAGAGCAATAAGAAAAGTGTTTATGAAGAACTGAATACATTGAACCTTTATGTTTACTGAAGCAGGACAGTGTTATGGAGGGCCAGGTGCTGGGTCCAAAGGAAGATATGTGATGAGCAAAATGGGCTGTTATTTTGCATAATAACAGTGTGTCACCCACAAGATTGAAAAGCTCCGTGAATTTAACAACTTGTTTGTTTCAATTAATGTTTTCAACAATAGGCGAGATGTCTGCAGTCAAATTATAGACTAGAACACTGACTCACATTAAAGAAAGCTAATTTATTCTCTATGTACTGTTTAACAGTTGAGCTTGAAGACAATTCATTTCATAACAATAAATCCATTTCACTTGGATTGATGATAATAAGATAAAGGTTATTTCTGTGTTGAATAGAGGTAGTGGTGGCATAATTTAAGCGACAAATATTGGCATCCACTTCCTGTCTCTTTCTCAAATAAAGACAAAATTGCCTTACACAAAAACTACACTAAAAAAATTCACAATCCCGTGTGCAAAAAGAAGAGAAAATCAGTTAAAAAAAACTAGGAAACACTTTAATGGTGCAATATGTAAGAATTTTAAGTTAAAACCTTCAAAAACTAATTCAAATTATCAACAGAATGAGATGAAATAACTGTTTTGAGGTTGCCGTATGTCAAAGACAGCTAGCTATGTTTTTTGTTGCAGAGATATTTACTGCCTCTCCCATTCCCAACTGAACCGGACGTATCTTCGTCGTCCGTGGAGTCAGAAGCCTATAGTCGGAGTGGCTGTAAATCTCCTCCCTATTCTACCTGTTGTGAAACCCTCCTTCTGGCCGTCCAAAGTCCAGGTCCCGTCCACGAGTGCTGTGAGCTCCCAGTCCAGGCAGATTGAGCTAACTGAAAGGCTAACTACTGAGATAACTAGGTAACAGTAGCTATAGCAGTTAGCGGTCACAACGTTGACATGCTGCCCCCTTGTCCTTTGAGTTTCACAGGAGGCCGATTCTTACATTTTGCACCGTTAAAAGAGACTATATCACATTGCTGAGAAGATTCTTCTCACATCCGATTAGTAAAAAAATATTTTTCTCACCACGCTGTAGCCGGCACAAAGGTAGTTGAAAAACCCTCATGCAACCACAGCAAAAATCTGACCCTCCCTCTCAGTCTCAGTGCTCATTTTCATTCATGCCAACTGATGAATAAATGAATATCCAAGTATTTTAAAACAGCATGTGTGCAAAAAAGAATTAAAGGAGAGAGTTACAACTTAATGTCCTGTCATTCATTTTGTCTGTGTATCAGACTTTGTGAAACTAGCAGCAGAGTTTGCAATCTGACTTAATGATGAAACAGGCTCTAAAATATATGAGTAGATTAGTGTGAGAAGCAGTTGCAGAGTGTCCCTCCAGCTTAAGATCCGTAATTCAGGCTTTGAAAGCAAAACATTTTTAAAATCCAACAATGACCAGCCTTTATATGCAACCAATCTGCAAGTGTTAGATTGTGCTGATGTTATTGATAGACATGCCACTATGTCTTACCTTAAACATCTGGCTGCTGTCTCGATCGAGATCACTAGGTTCTCAGATTTATTACTCTTGACCCATATGGCATCTGTCATAGTGTCTTGTATCTGACTCTCAGCACTTTGGTCTGTTCGTCTACAAAGTGCCACTTCATAAATTGGCATCCTGGCACATCATTGGCACTTCTGTAGCAAAGACATTATACTCACATTCTCAGCATGGCTTACACTGTTCTGGCAGAAAATCCTATTCTTGTGAGATAGACTTCAGATATTTTTCTTCATTCATCTGCTATAAGTTAAAGAGTAGACTGAAAGTAATACATTGATATCGTTCAGGCATTCAGATTTCTATACATTTTTGATGTGACTACTGTTAAACATATCCAGATTATATTTTCATTCTTTTTTATGCCTATACCATCTTAGAAAGCAGTCACTTAGTTATAATGCATTGATTTATGTCTAAACAATGTTTTCTATAACAAGAACTAAAGACACATAATGCCGTCCGAATTGCATTTTCTAATGAGGAAATGTTATTTAACGAAGGTAGATGTTAATTGTCGACGTATTTTGTTTGTTTTCCGCCAAAATGGGCAATCTTGTGATACACTATCCGCTCAAAACCAAAACCAAAACCAAAATCTTTCACTAACCTTAACCAAAGTGCATTTGTTGCGACTCAGAACTGTGACCAACTCATACTCAACTCATTTCTTTGCAGGAAACCTAAGAGAAAGATGTTTTTAAAAGTATGTGTTCATCTCTCAATACTCAATACTTTTTTTTTAGCTTCTAACTGAATCTCTTTAGTTTCTCTCTTCCTGTTTGTACTTTCAAACATCTGCTGTGTTTTACTGTTTCATCTTGTTTGCTTTGAGCTGTTTCAGGAGTCATGATTAGTCACTGCTGGTGAAAAAAAATAAAAATGCGTTTGTAGTGGTGATTCTTTGATAGTACTGCAGGGAT
The DNA here is from genome assembly GCA_900302685.1 of Spondyliosoma cantharus. NCBI lineage: Eukaryota > Metazoa > Chordata > Actinopteri > Spariformes > Sparidae > Spondyliosoma > Spondyliosoma cantharus. Next base: position 13,336 of record OMLP01017915.1, on the reverse strand, counting down.
CGGGACAAGCGTGTCATTGGTTTAAGACACACCTTCAAGAAGGTAGCCCTGTTTTGGTGGAAATGCAAAGTCCCATGCTCCAACCCAATAGAGCCAGTCCAGCAGATGAAATGGAAAAACGGCATACTAAAGCTGTCCTGTCAAAATAAAGCCACGAAAGGCCAAAACAATATAAAAGAAAATGTAGTGTTTCAATCAATCAAAGAAACATTGTGTCTGAACATAATCCAGACAGCAATTACATTTGTCACCCCAATGTAATTATGGAAACAATTTAGTGTTATATAAATGTAATTTCTCTGAGACTGGGTTGCGGCAATGCAGCATGAGAGAGAACAGATTACTGTCTTCATCCTTGTCGTAATAGTTTAAACTAACTTCTTTTCTCTTTTTTTCACGTCAGCTTAAAAGCCCAAGGTACCTTAACATAATAGACACCTACAGTATGTATGCATGACAAAAAAAAACATCACTTTAACACATAGATTAATCAAATACGGTATTATTGGCCTGGCTTCTTACAAACCCACAATCAGAACAATACAATGGCACCAACAATGCTCTCTCCAATGTTATTTAAACAGACATGTGGAGCCAGGTTTATTCTATGTGCAGACGACAAGTTTCTCTGGAAATCTTTGAAACAGACGAGCTCGCACCTTATGATAAAACCCACAATTGAAATACAAATCAAGTGATTGCACAGGAAGTCACACAGCCTTCCCTGTGTCATTGTAACTGTCACACCCGAGACTCAAATGGCTGCAAAAATGTTATTGATTCTTGCTTCCTTGGAAAACCAATACGTGCATACATGCTTTTAGAGAGTATGATGTCATTTAGACCTTCCTAAATAAAATCTAGTTTAATACACACATATTAAAGGAGACATATTATGCTAATTGCCAGGTTCTTAATTTTATTTTAGGTTGCCACCGGAATAGGTTTACATGCTTTAGTCCTCAAAAAACACTCTCATACTGTTCAGTACTGCAGCATTGTAATTCCCCTCTATCTCAGACTCTGTTTTAGCTCATGTCTCTTCTCTGATTGATCAGTTGACACATGCCTGACCAAGCACCACTATCAACAACAGTGCAACTGTGCTAAATCAATTCTTATATGCCAAACTAGCCGCCATGTGACATAGTGACGTAATGTGATGTCACAGTATTACGGAATTAAAGGTGGGACTACTGATGACACATGTCAGTTTTCTGTAGGAGAGGAGCTTCTGTTTGTGCAGACTTTGACATTATCAATTTTCTAACTAACTAACTAACTAAGCTACCTAGCTAAGGGCAGCTACAGGTAGCTGCGATATTGTTTTGAGTATGAATCTAACCGATGGTCAATTCTTATGTACTGCACCTTTAAATCTATAAATTAAGAGAAGACATATGCTAGAACTAAATATGGTTAATTATAATGCTAATAATGCAGTAAATGTATCAGTAGAGTGTGCAGAGCATGATGGCTTCTACAGTAGTACAAATATATTATTTCATAGTATTAACATGCATCATACATGCTGTGTGTCTTGACTTGTTTATCAGTAACATTCCTGGAGGTCGTTCACAGTGTTAGATTTGGTAAACTGGTGCCTCTGGTACAGTCAGCATGAGATGCCTGTTTGCTAAATAAAAGATGAGCAACATCTCTTTTCACTTATGCCAAATGTATTCATAGTGTGTTGATTGCAATGTTTGGGGCAATTAAACCGGTGTTCAGGCTTCAGTTACAACTGTGTGTACATGCCAAAGGGGGAAGAGCAGGAATATTTTAAGTTACCTTGAACGACACCAGCGTGGATGGAAATAAGTCCTTAAAGTAGTTCAGAAAAAAGGGGATCCTATTAGATATTAAACTTTATATGAACCTTTAATGAAAATCTCATGTTGATCATAAAGTAAAAAAAAACGAAAAAAAAAAACGTTTGTTTCCTCATCATTTCAAAAGGCATCATTAAAAGAAAAAAAATAGTAAAGACCATATGGAAGAAGTAAAGTGTGAAACCATAGACTGCTGAGCTTCAGCGCAGTTCAGCCAGGAGAAGCGTTGATATCAAAATGATTTATGTTAATATTGTGCTAAATGAGGTGTGAATCCAATGTTTTCACCTAAGCTTTGGCTCACTGGAAGTAATACGTGTGAGACTGCTTCAGCCTGCAGATGGCCCAGGCTGATCGGACTCTCCCCACTCGCAGGTAGGTGAGCCCCTCTTCTAATTGATATCCCCATTGTTCCTACTTGGTCAAGCATGCATCAGTAATCTTAGTGGAGAGAAACCCTTGCAGTGAGTGTGTTATAATTCACAAAGCATAAGAGGAGCAGCACTTTACGTCTTTGTGATGCATACTCTGTGGAGAAAAAAATGACTGTGATTATGGTCCACTATGGAGTTATATCTCAGAGGGCACCTAAATCTTCTGATAACCGTTCATTTTATGCCTCAATAATTCCTTCCTCTAATATTTTTTGTTCGCTATGTGCCATTATTGCTGTTACTGCCTCAAGGGAATCTCACAGTGCGTAAATGAATCACTTTATTTGCCAAACACATTACATGTACGAGAGTTTGTCATGGTGGCACTGGTGCTAAAAGTCTAAAATAGCGATTACAATATATGGACACATACTTTGTGATGATTGCATTCCTGCACCACAAACCAAATTATGTAAAAAAAAAAAAAAATTAGGGTGCACAATATTGGAATTTTTGTAGATAGGAAGATATTTTCCCACTCATTTTGGCCAATTGCCAATGCTGACACAAATATATGCACATATTTCTTTGGAACTGATTGCAAACAACATCAAGTCTCTTCTGAAGTGGAACTAACACAATGTGCCTTATACTCTGATCGTGATGGGAGAGGAGGACAGGCGATAAGCAATCTACTTAGTTAATGTTGCAGGCACACAATTAAAGCACTATGTTATCATCCTGAAATGTTTATTTTCAGCCAATAACAATGACATACCAATACTACTGATCATCCCCTTATATGACGCTTAATTGACTAATCCAGAGTCCCACACCCCCTTAGTTACTATAGCCAGGTTGGACAAGCTTGACAGTAAGAAACATGGCAAGGCCGATTCTATTTAGCCTGGTGCCGCAATGGTTATTAGCTTATTAGAGCAACGAGGACTACAGCATGCAATTAAAGTTTATATTCATGATTTTAAGTTTTATGAAGACAGCAAAATGACGCGAATTGAGGCCAAGTCCGGTCTCAATGAAAATGGTAAAAGCCTTGATCTTTTCTATCTAATGATAATTCATCTTAAAAATATGTCAGCAACCACCCTATCAGTCCTCTCTTTAACGTTAGCACAGAAATAAGGACGAAGCAAACCCTGCTGGCGTTGGTGATCTGACATTAGGCTAATTCCTCTTGAGGAAACTGAAATTAGCTAACCCAAGATGTGATATGTATATATATATATATACCAATGTGTCACTGAAGATTGTGGCTTCTATATAATGTGATTTTACATCATAATGTTGCCTAAAATGTAATCACTATCACAATCTACTTAATGTAATCAGCTCTTTACATTGGACAAAATATGTCTTTGGTTTTGGGGATGGAATGAACAAAACACCTTTCACAGGTTCAGAGTATCAAGTGTTGCTAGAGACCCTCCAGTATCATCTTTTAACCATCTTAACTTGTTTTTCTTAGCAACATAAAATAACCAAACACATGGTACATATACATGTAACAGGGAACTGTGAAGTTTACCAAAGTTTATCTGAGTAACAAGCTTACTCACTGTTATGTTAGCACAGAGCAAAAATGGATGTCAGTTTGAGCTGCGCAGCTCTAAGCTGTTTCCATGCTTACAGTAAAGCTGCACTAATCAGTATTTTTATATCATCAATTGTTCAAAGGATTCTGTATAATGTTGAAAGGTGTCACTTGTAGTGGTTTTTCACACGACTCTGCAGGTCCCTTCTTGTCTATGAACATGTTCTACTGTTTTTCGGCTCCTTGTTTTGTTTTTTCAGCATGGAACTTTATGGTTTTGTTTCTGTCTCACTGCTCCCATCAAGCATTTCCAACCACAGCAGGTAGCTGTTTTAGCTGCAAAAGCTCCACTATATGTTGTCTATCCATGGCATAGTGTCTTGGCATTGTTGCAGTTGTGGTGAACATAGTGGAGCGTTTAGCAACTGAAGACAGATTCTTTCCGCAGGAGTTGGTGGAGACCAAAATAGAGCTAAAATGAGAGTGAACATTGTACTAAGGTTCGACACCTGTGGCCAGAAACACAATTTCAATTGAATTCTAAGAGTGCCCTGATTGTGGTTGTTTGCTACTGTAACTGCTTCATCAAAAACATTGTAGAATGGTTCGGAGAAGAGAAAACTAGTTGAATGAATTCCTAATTGCTTACACTTCAATATTTGTCTTTAAACTAGGAATTCAGGAAATACACCCATCTGCCTTCCTGACCTCAACAACCTGACCTTGCTAGACAATATTCTTCTTTGACTTCTATGTCTAACTGTATCCTGTTTCTTATCATGTTTCTAATGTATTTCTTTAACTTTTCATGTGCTGTGCATTAGTCTACATTTTTAGGTGATGTGCTTATGTCACAAAACGCTAGGATTTGCAAAGACATTATCTTCAACGTATAAAGTAACATAATTCTTCAGGTAAGAGTGACCAAAGGATATTGTTAGGCTTTGTTGTCACAATTTACAGGTTTAAACGATTCACAGTAATCTTCATATGTAAGAGCAGCATGAGGAAATGATGTGTCTGGTGGCAGATGTCCATAATATGTGCAATGTTCACAAGGGCTAGTATTTAAATCCATATCCGAGTAGGTGTCATTTCCTGAACGTCAGTCAAACTGAATGCTTTAGAAAACATCCAGTGAGTGGCATATAATTCTTTAAGACACACATTTGAAGGATCTGTTGTTATGCAACCAGTACTTTGTGACCTTGTTTCTCTTTCACTATAGAAGCCCCAGATGCATGAAATGTGGACCAGTTGAGATTGAGAGCAGAGTGCATCTCTGAAGGGCTAGGAGACCATTTAGCCCGGTTCAGCAGGCAGCCCACAAATTATTCAGGGATGGATGCCGAGGTGCATTCACACATTGGTGTCACAAAGAGTTCACAACCTAGCCGCTCTACACAGGTGGACTCCAGGCAGCCTGAGGAGCGATTGGCACCTGTTAATTTGAATGTGACTGCGTGGGTGTTTGCATGAATAACATCAGATTGTTCCTGGTCAGTGTGCACACAGGCTTTTCACTTGGTGTTGTTTGGATTAGCATTTTGTTTAAAAGCATATTGGAAGATATACAGTGTTCAACAGTCTTTGCCTCATATTACTATTCTTTCGGAACAAATATATTTTCTTAAGCGATAGAAACTCAAGCTTTAACACTGTCAAGCAGAAACTATTTTTTAATTTAATTAAAGGAACTTTTTAATGCGTCTGCATAACAAGATGGTCATTTTTTTGTATTGCAGGCTACAGGCAAGGTGACAAGCTGTGGTGTGGAAAATGACTCTCGTGCAGCATGAAATCAGATTATATACTGTACTTGTATCTTAAAGCAAGATGTAAAGGTTCTTTATGCTAGTTTACTGTATTCAGTGCCCTCACAGCCAAACTATAATAAGGGTGAAACTACAGTAAGTGAAATTGATCTCTCTTGCGTTTTTCTTGCAAAGTTTTCCTCTTCCTACAGTAGATTGTCATTAACATTATTTAAAAATATGACAATAATATGACCATACTGTTGAATTTCATTATATTTTACATGAATTATAATTTTATGTTCCCTGCCCCAGGTTAGCTTCTGTCACTTTCCCTCTTTTTCATTTTCTTTTCATATTTCTAGGCTCTTTTTTCATCGCCCCTGGCTCCTGAACAAGAGCACGGAGCCTAATTGCGTTGCCATCCCGTCTGCATGTATTGCTACATTCTCTTTATTCTATGTGTGCATTTAAGCCTTTGATACACGTTTTCAGTTTTAAAAATGAAGCAACGATTGAGTCGTTTCAATTGGGCGTCGTTTTACTGCATTACATAAGCGCTCCACGATGTTCACATTTTTAGTGTTTAGTGAAAAAGTAATTGAATTGCCCGAGTCCTCCTTTGCTCGATGAATGACAACCCACACAGCGTTTTAATCAAACAATCCTAAGAGCTACAAATGACTGAAGGCTTAAGCAGGCATTAATTATTTTCTGTAACTTTGCTACCGCTGTACTTTGATAAGTTCCCCATCAATTAATGAGTTGATAAACTCAGGGAAATTATAATGAGAATATATTTTTTAAGTTTTATCAAGATTTTTGCAGAACTTCGTGTCTCAGCCAACTTCAGCATGGATTTTTTTTAATATAATATGGCTTTGATTTAAGTGAACAAATTGCTGCATGTTATGTTTTTCTGTAACGATGACAAGAAGAAAGAACATAAAGAAGCAGATGATGGCAGATTAATAGTCGAGTGATGAAGCTGTTTGAATACAATTTTAGTAATGAGCACATGTTTGATTTGAGTCAACAGCACTTGTAGTTAAACAGCAGAATGGCACTTCAGATTGTTTGAATGTTTTTGTAGATGAGGGAACACTCACTCCATAATGAAGTGGATTATAATCTGTGGGAGTCAGCTTCAATTGGAGGGAGATCTGCATGATAATCAGTTGCTCAACAGGCACTAATCAGCTCCACAAGTCTGGTCATCGTCTAAACTTGATTTACCAAAGCCAACATCTGCATCTCTTATGGCAACTCTAAATGGAGAAAGTAGTATTTTTTAACTTCATGAATTAAGTGAGTCAAATGAGATGTATTATTTGAGCTACAATAATGAATGATTTCACAATTTAAAAATGTAAAACTGTGCATGTTTTCCTCTTTACAATCAGGCTGGCAGCCTTGAATATCAACAATGACTGTGGCTGTGGCCCTGGCAGGTCCTTCAGAGCTGTCAGAGAACTGTGATATAACACCTGTGAAGCTATAGCGCTCCTGAGGAGTTCCAATTGAAATGTATTCAATAAAAAAAGACGTACAGTTACAAAAATCTTTCATCAAGGCTTGGAGATTCAGACCTTGACTACTGGTATTATAATATAAGATGAGCAGGCAAACTTATGTACTTGCTCATATCTGAGCACAAATATTAAAATAATAAATACAAAAGATCTACTGACGGTGTCGGCCAGCCTGAATGTTTGTGCTTCAAACAAAATGCAAATATATTAGAATGTAAACCAAATATTGCTTTATCTACTGATACCTACTCAGAGCTGCCTCGTAACATAATGAGAAAAAGGGACCCCAGATACACAAAAAAGCCAACTCTTTCACTGGAACTGAAGGATACACAAGCCACAAGGAACTGCCAGACAGAATTAATATCGTGTCTCGTAGTAGTTATGTGATTCTTTGTAGTTGAAGTTCTCTCCAGTTTCGCTGCCGGTTTCTGTGTCTTTAAAGTATTTTTTTATCTATTTTTGGTCCTTCTCATTGTAGCCCTTTTTTCTTCTGTTTGTAGTCAGTTTTGTCTCTTTGTAGTTGTTTCTTGCTTCCTGCAGTTTGTTTGTGTCTCTTTGTGTTTTTTTTTTGTCCCCTTGTAGTCATTTTGCATCCATTTGTAGCCTTTGTTCATGTCTTTGTTGTATTTTGCTTCTCTTTGTAGTTCTCTGTGTCTGTCTGCAAGGTGTGTGCAATGTGTCTCTTTGTAGTCATTCTGTAGCCTTTTTTTACCTCGTTGAAGTTGTTTGCGTCTCTCTTTGAAGTTGTTATGCATCTCTCTTTTGCATATAGTTATAGAAGTCGCTGTATAGCTGTTACTTTGTAAATGTTTTGTGTCTCTTTGTTGTGTTTTTGCATCTCTTTCAATGACATTTATGCAGGTGAACCATACTCTCAGATGCTGCTATTCATTCAAAAAGTATACCTGAACTGAAGCGGGATCATTCTGCTGTTCTGCGTTAAAAAAAATTGCGTTGCGAATGTGACTGTATTCTAATCAAATGTTACTGTGGCCTCTGTATGCTGTGCAGTTATGATACAATGGAAACAAATAGAAAAGATAAAATGTATTTGGTTGGCACTCAATATTAATGAGTTTTCATCAGGAAATGTTAACAATGACTTCAAACAGAGGAACTTTTCTTGGTGCCCCCTCTGTCTTTAGGCCCCTACAGTAATACAGCCATGCTTGCTTCGAGGAGGGGCAGGGGAACACTGTATATCTCTGCGGAATCGCCAAGAAAGAATTTTTAAAGACACTTGTTTCATTACAAAGTGTCTCTAAAAATCGTATAAGAATCATCACCGTTATACCCAAACTAAGAGCTAATCAGACCTACACTTGGGCTTGATTAGGATTGCATTCACACCAAATACATTTAGAAATGTTTATGCTAATTCTACTACTGAATAAGTGAGAAAATGGCTTTCAATTCAGAGCACCAAATAATCCGCAGAAATGCGTGAAAACATTAACATAACTTCTAAGTGCTCTTTCACGTGAGCTGTGTGGTGCCATGTCTGTATAGGACTGGGAAAATATCTGATCAAACAAATAGAAAAAGATCTAAACTGCAAGTTTTTGTAGGCATGATGACGTATATATTGTTGTGTTATCTAATACCAACACAAGGTGAGGTTAGTTATGATGTACAGTGCAGATTGTCCATCAAACCTCTGTCAACAAGCTGATTTTATTTAAAATGTCTGCTTTTTTAATCCTCTAACAATAATATTTCATCATCTCATCATCATATGATACTATTTAGATACAATGTAATGATTTAAATTATTAAACCAGATGAACATCACTTCAGTTGTAGTTGTTATACAACTGAATATATGAGGGCTCAAGCTGCAGGACGACTGAAGCTTAGGTGGGGACTCCAGTGTGTGAGAAGCGGTGGATCGTCAGAGGGATCTGGCTGGTGGCTGAGTAGCAGGAGGCTGGGCGGCGGAGTGGCGGATGACACTGGCTCTAAGAACGAGGGGGAGATTGCAAAAGTTAGACTTGAAAGTTTCAGAGCAACAAACAAGTACAAAAACCCCAAATAGAAGCTTGAGAGGTTCAGTCATGAAATCACGTCGTCAAGTGGAAACAATCTGGCAGTGTGTAGAGAGGACCACAGTATTTGAGCTAGCGCTGATGACAAGATGAGCTGCAGGTGTGTGAGGAGCTCCAGACATCCATGGAGCTCAGCCCCTGCAAGAAGCCTGAGAGCACATAGAAAACAAAACAAGACAGGAAGCACAGAGACAAAGCCCAAAAAAAGTCTACAATCATGACAATAGCTTTCATTTAGAAAGACAAATGTCTGCCGGTTTGGCATAGAAGTTTATAAAATCATTAGTTGTTCTCAGTTGATGGATCTGAATGATTTTTGTGCTTTCCGACTTTTAAATTTAAATATTAATTTAATACCTGCAAAACTACTGGCATTCTTATGAGCCTCAGCTTTGTTTAGTGCTATTTAGCAAATGTTAACATGTTAACCATGAACATTATATGTGCTATGTTCACATTGTTATTGTGGGCATGCAGCTGTTAGCATGTAGCTGCTACCATGGATGTAGACTTGTAATCTTGTTTTCAAATCTCAACCGTTTTAGCCTGGCTGTCATTTCCTTTTCAGTCACTCTCTGTTAACATGGCGTTATCTAGAACTTAGAGACCCTAACAAGTGCACTCTGTACGCAGCAAAGCTGTAGCTCCCTTAGGCTCTGCCGCCATCAGTGTGTCTGAAATATGCTACGCTGCATAAAAAATAGTTGAGAAAAAGAAGCAAAACAAAAACTGAATCTTGCAGTGAATAAAAAGCTATCACACTCAGTACTTTTCCTCTGCCTGAGGATACAAATAACTTCAAAGATCTGTCAGAGAAAAAGCAAAGATGTAGAAAAAAAAAAACATTTCTTCCCTAAAAGTACTACCCTACCTCCCTTTTTCTGCTGCTTTCATTTCCATAGATGAGGGCAGAGCCGAATGCGGGACACAGCTATCATGTTTGGTGATTTCTCCACAGCCATGATTATAGGAGAGATCAAAGTTTCGCCTGGACAGCTTCCAGCACCATCACGATAAAAAAAACTTGATGGCAAAAGACAAGAAAAAAAAAAAAAGACAGAAAAGTTTACCTGGGGCAGTCTGCAGTTGTTCTGACAATACAAAAACACTTTGGCCTTGCATTTCCCTGGAAGTCCCTGGCTTTTTCAGGAGCAAGATTAATTATAATGCCGCATTCACATTATAACACAAATCCATGAAAGACCTCTGCTCTGCATTATGTGCTGCGCATTGTGTTTTTTAAATTATGGGCTGGAGAGTGAATTACAGGCCCACAGAAATGAGTGATAAATGCACGAGGAGTCCATTTGCAAAAAAAAATCCCATCCTTCGCCATAATCACAACTTTATTGAATCCACTGTGAGCCATCAACACAGTTGTTTGCGGGGGCTTAAAAGCATATAAATATGCAAACACAGCATATCTACAAAAAAGCCTTTACATGCCATTAAATATTTAGTTGTTCCACATAAAATGGTTACAGGCTATATAAACAATAGATACACACATGCATATACAGCACATGCACACTCTGCTATTTGTATAACCAATGTCATTCGATTCGTCCCATGCATTACATTAACTCACCAAGTCTTGCTACTTGTGTATACACACCTGCCTGCTTACTTTCTCTTCCCCTGTGCCATTTCTCATCTGCAGAGTCTGACATCATCATCATTATTAATGCAACAAGGTTACACGGGCCTCTGACAGACTCCAACTTCAAAACCGGCTTGGAATCAAAAGAAAAAACACGCAAACTGTCATCATTATCACAACGTGACAATGTACGGCATTAGCTCCCTTTAATGCTCTTCCCTTTTAAAAATCACACCTGATTCCCGGTTTCTTGTCGTATACTGTAAACATTTCACACATTTCAGGTTTGACTGATTTATTATGTGTTTGCTTATTCCACACAGCGATTCGTAAAGAGCATTTAACACCTTTCCTGATTGCAATGAGAGCTATTTAAATGTCATCATGTAACGAAGCAGATCAGAGGTTTACTTAAGGTGGATGTATCTTGCCTCGTTGGGCACTTTGGAAACAACAATGGGAAAGTAAAAAAAAAAAACGAAAGACTTATAATGCTGTTGAGCAACAACTTCAATATTCAAAGATGGCTCTGAAACTCCCTTACAACCGATGAAAAGTCCCTCAGGTAGTCCCAAACTGGCTGTGGGAGATTGTTGTTAACACGATACTGTTTCAGTTGACCTGAAATAAAAATCATCACATTGTGCGCTCGAGGTATTTTCATGAAACCATAAAAAAGACTTTGCACTCTGCTCATAAAAACGATTATTTATCACCTATGGAGTTTTAGGGAATACTTGGTTAAGCTCTCTACACTGTACAACATGTTTTTTGTATTTATTTGGTCAAATGTGATAAAAGATGTTCGATGTCTTATGGTTTATTGACATAATCTTTAACCTTAGGTTACAAACATATACATATAAAGCATTAATGACATCCCAATGAGCATAAAAATACCAATATAGGCATTGACAGACTGCAGAGTTACAGTGAATATTATATATTTGTATCTCTGAACATTTGTATTAAATCAGTTATTGTGTGCAAAGTACTACAATATAATTATATATATATATTTTAGAAGCTCAGCATTATTTTGGTTGTACTATTCCCCGTACTAAAATGCATTTTTTAAAAACCCCTCCTTACCCCCTCCTCCTTTGATTGACCTACTTTTCAGGATGCTAATAAGTCAGCGAGGAGATGTGTAGCCCTGTCGGATTTGCTCACCGTGGGCCTACATCTCACTGCTGTCAGCCTCTTTATTGTTGATGAAGTCTCTTTTTTTTTTCTGGGTGGCGAGGCTGCACGGGGAGATGAAGTTGTGTCACGCAGTAGCAGCCATCTACTCCTCGACACAGAAGCACTCTTAAGGATGTATGTTTTTAAGAGCAGAAGAAAAAAATGCGTTTTGGCAACGCTGCTTTTGTCAGGATGGTGAATTCAGGGACTTGTGCAACATAATTGTAGTCAAGTAACAGGCTTAATAGCTGTCAATTAGAGAAGGTATTTTATTGTTGGAAAAAAAAGAAGCCATGCATCTCTGTCACTTCCAAATAGCATGACTAAAAATACCCCCGCCTCATGTAGAGAGGTGTCGTAGGCGAGTGAGAATTAGCGAGTTAAACTTGGAGATGCGTGGTCATCTGATAGCGTAGCCTGCACTTGTGAGGGCAGTTCACGCTCATCTGAGTGGGGTCTGAAACCCACTCAGGTGATTCCTTTCTAACCAGCACAAGGCCAAGAGTGTGATAGTGAACCTCCTGCAGCCGGGGCACAATTCACATTACAGTAAAATGATACACTCCTACACAGTAAAACCTCCTATTTTGGATGTCAAATTCCTTGCTGGAATTGACAGTATGGTAATGTGCTAATGTATTTAAATGTGAAACAGCCCTTAAATGGACTTTAAATATGTCACTATTAGAGGAGCCTGTGTCCTGAATCTCTGATGAGCTTATTTGCAAAGCATCTCTGAATTATTATGGAAGTCGGTGTAATGTGTAACACGGGTCCTGGGTGAAAACCACATGGCAAGTACAGGCGGCACATTATCCGCACACACTTCGCACGATGGCAGGTGGTACATTGTCAGCTGTGAACGTGTGAACAAAAGCACAATTATAACTTTCCCACATCACCTGCTCCAAAATTAGCTAGGCTGATCCTCGGATTCAGCCTGAGCACTGGACACGAAGAGGAAATGACAGCCTGAAAATACTTTCTTTCATAAACAGACTGAATGAATTAAAACCCATGTTTTTTTTCTGTTCTGCAATTGGTGATACAACACTATGTTGATAAATCACCAAACAAAAACCCAAATCCTTAGGAAACTGCATTTGTTTCATTTTTATTAAATTCATATTTAGACATTTTAAGATCTAAGCTTATTTGCTTTATTGTAAATAGTTGAGAAGATCAACATAAGTATATGTGTCTCATGTTTAACAGTGAATATGAGGTTAGAGCCAGCAGCTGGTTAGCTTTCCTCAGTATAAAGACTAGAGACAGGGAAACAGTTAGCCCTGGCTCTGTCCAAATTTAACTAAATCTGTCCACCAGCAGCTCTCACTCACTAAATAACATCTTATGACTCAAATAGGGCTGTCAAAGTTAACGCAATAATAATGTGTTAATGCAAATTCCGCTTAACGACATTATTTTTTTTGACGTTTGATTAATGCACGTTATGACC
>OMLP01017910.1:11682-27179 GCA_900302685.1 Spondyliosoma cantharus | reverse complement strand
AACCGGTGATGCTGAGCTCGAGCTGCTGATTCTCTCTCTCTCTCTCTCTCTCTCTCTCTCTCTCTGTCTCTCTCTCTCTCCCCCCCTCTCTCTCTCCTTTTCTCTCCCTCCTCTCGCTCCTCTCCTCCACACGCACAAAACGCTCTGTCATGGCGTCTTCCAACCATGTTACCCCCACCAACTGTAGCTGGTGGCCCATCTCAGCGATGGACGAAGACGGCAAAATCACAGACGGGGAGGAGTGCGAAGAACCGACGGCAGAGCCCAAACCCTTCAATAAAGACAGGCTCGTTTTGTATCACTGGACGCAGTCTTTCACCTCCCAAAAGGTAAAAAAAAAAAAAAAAAAAAAAAAAAAAAAAAAAAGGAGCCGAGCTTGAAAATGGAGGTGGCTCCACGTCTCTTTGCATGGCATGATGCTCCAGCGTGGAGCCCCCCCCTCTGTTTGTTTGTTGTGATCAAAGCATGTTTATTTCCGTGCATGTTTATCCGTGCACATACCTCTGGAATATGAATATGATCCTGCAGCTGGGCAGATCTCCCATTTGGAGACGTTTAGGAAAGCGCTGCAGCACAGTGGCTCCTTTTCCTCGACACATAGGTGGATTGGTGGTCAGTATTCTGTTCAAATCAAATCACCCTTCATGTCTTTCCCCCCCCCCAGCTTTCACCTTTTAACGGCACGTTGGAGCTGTTTTTGTCTCTGTGGCTGAGAGATGTGGCTACAACCTATGTGCTCTGACACATGACATCCTAAATAATTGATTGAAATGATGTGCAAAACAAACCAAAGGCCACCCTCCCCCCTTCTGCAGCTGAACCAGACCATATGTTGTTATTTCAGGTCTGCCTTTCGGTTACCTGGCAGACAGTCACCTGTACCGCGAGCATGTGCGATGAGGATGTTGTCGTTAAGCTACCAAGCTACTCAAAACTCTCAGAGGAGACATGACTGGTTCACACTAATCACCCGTATGAAGGTGTAGGGAGGGTTTGTATGCTAATGTATGGGCTTTACTACTCAACCTGCATATTAAAGGGGCAGTACTACAATTTTACTTGTCAAGATCAGTTTATAGTCCTCATGAGCAGCACTCAGCCCGGGAGAACATAATGTTTAAGGTCTCCTGTGGCTCTGGAGGAGCTCTGTCAAGTCCAAAAGTAAAAATAACACCTGTGATGTCACAGTGATGTCAAGCTTGGGATTCACGACTTCAAGTGTTTTTACAGAAAGTCTGTGTCCCAAACTGGGTGTGTGGAGTCTGACAGATGTGGTATTTATAAAGCAGCGGAGTGTAATAGAGAGCCAAAGTCCGGAACTCACATCTGGGCTGGACCCCTAACTTCTCTAACTCGATACAGTCCATCACTTAGCTTTTATTTTCTTGGTCTTTCTGAAAGTCTAAACTTGTTCTTGGCATGTTTATACCGTCCACGTTCAAAGAAATACTACCTTTTGAAACTCGTGATAGCTGTTTTTCGCCTCATTTTAAGGACTGAGTAAACAATTAGCAGATTAATCAATAATGAACATAATCGGTTAGTTGTAACCCGAGTGATTACAGTCATGTTTGATTAGCTGCAGCCACTCTACTCGCCTCTTTGTCGAGCTGTGAGTTCTAAACTTCAACAGCCTGTGGGTTTATGGGAAATTATGTTCATTAAAGGCCAATAAAGTAGAAATTTTTGATAAACTGTGATACTACAGGGGGTCCGTTACTTTCTATCCTTCTGTAAACACACAGAGTGAACAACATGCCGACCCAGGGCTGAATTCTTTATTCAGCTATGAAGTAGAAATTTGTGCAATAAAACCAATTACAGTGTTTGTTTGTAATAACTTACCAGAATATAGAAAATACAGTTTAAGTACTTTTTCAAGAGTTTTTACACATTAGTTACCTGTTGGGCCAGACGAAAGAAAAATGCTATAGGGTAAATATTAAAGATGCTTCCAAAGCAACACAGTGCATAAAATAACCACAGTAGAAACGTCAAATGCGTTGGATGTTACAGTTGCAGCTGAAAATGACAACAGAAATAAACACATATCTCACAAATCACATGATTTCACATTCCTCCACAATGCAAATCAACTGCCGGTTTTCTGCTCCGAAGTGACTGTGACACGGCAGCGATTCACTCTATTGCAAAAGTCTGAGTGGATTGAATTTTGAGTAGGGTTTTATATCCTTTGCAACAGAACTCGGGAGTTTCACTTTTGCTCTCTAAAGAGACTATTCAATTACATTATGGGAAATGTAGCAGCCAGTGTTTATGGAGCTTGACGCATGAAAGGGACCAAAAGTCAGGAAATTTCAGCCTCTGCTGCTTTAAATTGCACCATTTTGATTTTAAATCTCTTGTAAGTTTCCCAAATTGATGACAGCCCAGTATTAAGTAGCTGCGTACCCCTTTAAGATGATGCACGTTCACTGCTATGACAGCTGGTGTTGGTGACAGTTGATCTCCGTCTGTGTGTCGCGTGTACACATGGATTACACTCTGATGGTTTGTATACGTTTGCTTTAGAGCTGAAACTGTAAGTCGATTAATTGCTTAGAAAGTCTATCAACAGAAAAATGATCGGCAACCAAATACATGGCCTTTTAAAAATAAGGATTTTCTTTTTGTCACATGTGACAGTAATGAGAGAAAAAGAAAGAAGCACTTGGATGACATTCATCGATTCATCAAACAAATAATTGGCAGATGAATCACCGGTGTGAGTTTCACTCTGTTTCACATGCTACTATAAGATTGGACAGATGTTTTTGTCGTGAGAATTAGCTAAATGTACCCCGCATCTCCGAATATTGGCTCGCAATACTCAGGACAGCTTTAGTGCCGCATCTTTGAACTCAAGGATGGTGTTACTGTATATTCCTCTCCACAGCAGACCAACAACCTTGAGTGGATGCTCAGTCCCATGTTGGTACGTCTGTTTTAAGACTCCATTGTTGGCTCTCTGCCGCCGAGCTGCTGATTGTGCTGGTCGTCACTCAGCAGAGGGCAAACACCAGGCTCACTGTCATGATTATCACCTCAATCCTTGAGCTGGAGAAGCTGAAGTGACTTCAAAATCATGTGCGACTGCGCCGTCAATGAACAACATACTGGGCACGTGGCTTTAGAGCTATATATATTTATAGAGTTCAGTTAAATTGCAGCACTAATTTTGCACAGCAGTCTTTCACAATGCCGTATAGCATTTGATGTTACGCAAGCCGAAGCGCGCCTCAAATGGCATTTTTTGGGAGGGCTTTTATGAGATTAAGAGGCCAAGCACTAAGTTCTCCGCTCCACCAGAATTGAACTGAATATTTTCTGCCCTGATATAACGCAAATGCTTGCAACACGATTGGTCAAAATATCTCTGCAGAACCTGAAAGGATCGTGTTATATTTAGTCGAACTTGTCCTCCTCTAAAAATTAATCCCACTGTAAACACTGGCAATGAGACACTGAGCAAGTGATGATCACACAGCGGTCACTTCTCAGACAGATCAACCACCGTTATCTCTGTGAAGACGGTGCCGTCATCAGATGTTCAGGGGGATTATTTACAAGTGTGTGGATGCCTCAGCAAGTTCCTGAGGAAAGAGGGAAGTTGTGCCATTGAATTTCTCCTGCACAGCCCTTTTTTTTTGTCTCTGTGTTTATAATGCTTCACGATTAACAGCCACTGTAACTGCACCCCCTTGGCCTGAGGTGGGTCATACAGTATATTAATCTACCTCACATGAGTTATGTGTTGTGAAAACAGGAGATATGATAAAGATAGAGACAGATGGAGCTCAATACCCTGGAGTAACAGCACATTTAGAGGCTTCACAGATCAATACAGAACTGGCAACCTTAAGGCCTGCAGGTTAGAGATTTAAACCTTCAATACACCTTCTGAAACACTCACTGCTGTTTTCCGCCTTTGCAGAGGGCAGTGTGTCATCGTGCCTTCAAGTATCTGGTCATTCATTTGAGATTTCTGATTTACAATATGCATTAACAACCAGCGGTGGAAGATATTTTACTTCAGTAAAAGTTCCAAGACAACAAACTACTGTTGGTCGTACCGTGTGGTCGAAGTGGAGCTAGTTTTATCTACTCTACACACAGCCTGTTAACATTTATTGCTGGAGAGTTACAACTACAGAGACGCAAAATTACTACAAAAAGGACAGAAAACGATTACACAGAGGCAATGAATTAGTACAAAGAAACAGAAAACGACTACAGAGAGACAAAACAACTACAGAGACAGAAAACAAAGGCACAAAACAACAACAAAGAGACAGAACATTACTACATAGAGACACAAAACAACTACAGAGATACAAAACGACTACAAAGACACACAAAAACTATATCGAGACAAAAGCGACAATTAAGTCACAAAACGACTACAAAGGGCAAAAAAGGACAACTAAGAGACACAAAACACCCTCAAAGAGACACAGAACGACTACAAAGAGACTAAAATAACATGATGTAATGTGTCGTGACTATTTTGAGTTAGAAATTCTGTTGTCACTATTAATTGATATTAATACTGTTTGCATACGTTTTTTTTTTCAACTTATAATTGCCGAGCGAGTCCAAACACACTGTTACAAATTTTTTACAAATGTTTCCCTCTTCTTTAAAACTCCATTACTCACCAAACATAATTCTGGCAGACCGTGAGGTAATTAATTTGCTGGGAAAGTTACAAACAGTCTGCTAAACAATTTTTTTATTTATTTTTCTTTTTTGATGAATTATTGCATTTGCCTCTTTCGAACTGTTGTTTCTAATGAAGCCATGTAAGAAGTTTGTGGGAGCGATAACAACTCACAGACATCTGAAACATCGCAACTAGACACAGTGTTTTTATTAAAGGGCTCACAAGTCAAGAAGTATGGCAGCAACTGATTTAATTTCTCACAATATGTTGCGTTTGTGTATTTATTAATGTGAATTTCTATTTGTCTAAAAACCCTTATCCTTTAAAAAGTAAGTAAGATCAATGTAGTGGAGTGAAGAGTGCAACATTTCCCTCTGAAATGTCACGAGTAGAAGCATGAAGTAGCTCAAAATTGATTAAATGTAAAATGCATTAAAGATAATGTTGTAGAAAGGTGCAGATGTAGTGCAGGTTACAGCCTATTGCTCAGTTATAAAGGTTCATTTTGTGCCTACCAAGCAGCTGAACTATTTGGCATCATTACTAGGGAGTGACTAATATTATTATATAACAGACTCTTGTAGCAATATGAGTGTGTTATTGTGAGCACCGCAGAGGGACACCTCAGCTGTGTGAGACCTGAAACATTTGACAGTTCTGTATAAATCCTTGATTGGGTGTTAATCAGCGCTGCACTGATGGAGATGTAAAAAGCCTTTTACTTCTTTGACTTTGCAGCTGCCTTCATGGATTTGTTCCTGTTGTCCGAGCCGCTGGTCCTGCTGTAATTACTCTGCCCGTGTTGCTATATCACTCAGTTTTATTTCCTTACACCATGTCTGGCCATGTTCAGAAAAACTCCCTTTTTAGCTGTCCCACCGAGCAGCCAAATGTAGCGCTTTATACCCTAAGTGTCATCTCCTTTCATTAATCTTACTCCCACTAATAGCTCTCCGTGGACCTTGGCTTATCCTTCATCCCTCTAGCAAATGATCTTGACGGTCCTGGAAGGGTTTTGCTCAAACTTGAGCACACTGGGCATTTCACAATTTTGGGAGATCACACAAACATTTCAGCTGAGCCTATTTTTTTTTCTTTATTACATTATAACAGATAGCATTTTTGAAGTCATGCATTTAGCTCTTAAGCTTTTAGCTTCAGATCTTAGTTTACGCTTTGTTTTGATAATGTGACAATAACTATTGTCGGCGCCAGAAAAACTGAATTTGTTGTGCAGTGTTTTTGTTTTACTTAAGATATAAGTCTCTCTATTGTTTTTGTGTTTTGTCATTTAGATGGTATCTTTAAAAAGAAAAAGGAACAAAGTGTTCCCCAGTTCATCCTGCGCATGTCATTTCATAAAGTCACTTTATATATTGGCAACACGTTCTCACTTCCAACTCGTCAAATATGGCAGCTTGGTCAGCAGCCAGTCTACCTAAACCTCTAGCGTCACATTTGGACATGAAGGGCTCCGTGGTTAAGTTATCATATCTGTTAAGACTTTCAAAATAAAGCTGATAAACATTTCACATATTATGACATATGATGTGTTTGAACTGTTTTAATATTGCGAAACGGTCGTGGTTTGGTGTCTGCAGTCGAGGAGGCTGCGGTTTTATTACCGTATTATTTTGTGATTAGACCCAAGGCAGTGTTTGACCCAGAGACTACTTTCTGTCCAATTACGTAGAGTTCTAAAGGTTAATGTTACAAAACAAGTTTAAAACGATGTGAGTGGCTGGTAACAGTTAATGTGGGGTAAACGGTCAACAACGTCTAATTAATGCAATTACTCAAATTTAAATGGTAAAACAATTATGAATCCGGCGTTTACACTGAAGACAGTATGCGACTGCTGATTTGAAGTAGCTGATGGACACAGATCAAACTCATAAATGCTTTTATCATGTTTTGAAGTCATTATTTAGCTTGAATATGTATATATAATATAGGATGAAGTTGGGAAAAGCCAAAAACGCACTATGCTCTCTGTTAACACTAAACAAATATACAAATAGGCAGTTTGTTTTGCAGCAAGCCATCTAAGCTAACGGACGATTGTTTGTAACATAAGTGCCTGTCAGACTATCGCAGTGAGCTAATGTTACTCACACTTTGTTAGCTGATGCCACATCACATATGTAAGTTAATAATATGTACCTAAAAAATAAATAAAAAGTAAAAATCCTGGTTACACATGGGACAATATCCTGGGGGAGAGTTTGCGACTGGCTCCGATGTTGCCGCTCAGATGACACTAGATAGCATCAAACTTAGACGTGTCGGGCCGCTAACCAGGCTGCTGTGTTAGACACACTGGGAGTGACAACAGATGGATTTTCATTTATTATATATAAAAAAAAAAAGGTGTGGTGTGTTTACAGCTTACACAAACCTTTTCTCACCTCTTGCCAGTTTTAATTTTCTTTGTTTTGATATCTTGGAACAAAAAAGGCAGACAGTGTAGCCAGCAATAAACGAATGCCTTTAATGTGTCATCTTCCCCAAATCAACGCTCGTGTGTGTGTTTATACTTGCAGGTACGTCTAGTCATTAATGAGAAGGGTCTGGTCTGTGAGGAGAGGGATGTGAGCTTGCCGCTGCAGGAGCACAAGGAGCCCTGGTTCATGAGGCTGAACCTGGGTGAGGAGGTGCCTGTCTTCCTCCACGGGGACACCATCATCAGTGACTACAACCAGATTATAGATTACCTGGAGAAAACCTTTGTGGGAGGTATGGTACAGTTATAATGTGGTTCCCATTTAATGATGCCGATTCTCTATCTTCTCTTCACTTTAAACTTTTGATTTTTGACAGGTTACGTTTAAAAAAAACAAAAAAAACGTGTTCACATATTTCATTATTTCCTCACTCGGTGGAAGCCAGTCGTAGATGCTATCAGAGTTTAAGCTAACATAAGCATTTTTTGTCTGGCTCTTTATTGGACTTTGGGACGTTAACAATCCTGCAACTCCAGCCAAACTCATTATCTGAGACAGTGTTAGACAGTGTGTGCAAACCACTCCCTGTTTACTCAGCCTATATAGTGTTCATTTACTCTTAATGGCTTTTCTTTTTTTTGAAAACCTGAGTGTGAACATTTATCCACTTTATAGTTCCATCAAAAATGGAAAAAAAAAATAAGTCTTGTCCATGACGTGCACTACCTTCTGCTAACAAGCTGCATTTTATTGCTGAGAAAATATATGTTGAGAGTGATTTCGGCCACAGCTGTCGCAATCGAGAGAGCATTTTTCTTGTAAGTATGTAAGATAAGCAGCCAAACGTGGTTACATTTAAGAACGCTTGTACAAGACTCCTTTGCTATAAGCAAAGTTGGAAACACGTCATTCAACAGCTGTGGACGGTTTTGAAGCATGTGTTAGCTTAATTAGCTGGCTAAAGTCTGCCAGCGTGCAGGTGGTTGGTAACAATGGTTGCTGCCTAAAAATGAGAACCCTGCTTTTGTCTGCTTGTGTCTGAAAGGAAGGACCCATTGTTTCAAAAATGACCAAGAACACCAAGTGGACATTTTTCGCTGACGCCCACTCAGGGAAGGAAGTTAAAATGTTGTAGGCTAATGTTTCAGGTTGTGTATAAACATAGGGAGCAATAGCATTTCAACACTTCATAACTGATCAGCAACAAAAAGGCAATGGATAGGGAGAATCTGGAGGGACATTGAGCCATATTTCCAAATCATGTAACAGGATGAAATAGTAATGTTAGCTAGGAAGTGGTTGAATGCAGTAACTCTTTGTCTCGCAGAAGCAAATGGGTTTGAAAATAAGTTGTTTTACCTTGAAATATGGCCACATGTCTCTCCAGATTTTGTCCTTTCAGTTGCTGTTCAATCAGCTCCTACATTTATATGATTTTGCACCCTGGAGCTCAACAGTAGGCTGAGCGGGACGTCACAGGAAAATGGCCGTCGTGTGAATATGGTTTGAAAGGGAGCCGTTTCCTGGTTTGCCTTGTTGCGAGAGAAGTAACAGGCTGCATCCTCCCAGTTTGTGAAACCTGGGGTAGCAAAGATGATTGGAAGCTGTCGAAGGCCATCTGTCGTCCTTGTGTGTGTTTAGCGTGTACTGTACTGTGAAACTCTGTACGTCGTTGCACCAATGTCTTTCAGCCAATGTCACCAAGATGAATCCTTCAGATTAGATTAGATGAAATTTGAGTGATCCCTGTGGGGAAATTTGTAGCAGTCGCACAGGAGACTCAAACCTGATGGAGAACTTGATGATAATTGATGAACAAGCGATGCTCACTAAAACATGGAGTCCAACAAATAAATAAATCTATATCAGCAGTGACAGTGTTTTCTCTGTGTGTTGTGTTATAGTATCTGTGAGTTGCATGTCCTATAGATTCATCAGTTGAGTCATAATGCTGTTATGTAATGTCCTGGGAGCCTCAAACCAGGAAAGGCCCGAGGGATCTTGGCCAATAACCGGAGACCTCCCTTGTCTTAGTTGAGTTTGTGGTCACTCGTTCGGAGCGGTGATGCTTGAGAGCTTTATAGAGGATCCGGTTCACTGCTTGTTCAGTAATGAAAGGCTCGAAGGCAGTAACTGACCGCGGTGTTTGATGTCTCGCTCTCGTTCAGACCCATTCATTTTAGCTGTTTGATTGTGCGCCGCATTCAGGTAATTGCATCAATCTCTTCGAGAACGAATTCATTTAACAAGTCGTGCAAGAATCTGGAGCTGGAACACAATACAGCGTCCGTTGAATGTTGAACCCACCACATGTTTTAAACCCAGACCTCAAGCTCAACATGCTTTAAGCTGGGTATCAATCTGCTAGATAAGATTTACAGACGTGCTTTTTCTCGGTGTGTAAATCCCTAATGAATGCCGGCAACGTGGGCTGCTGCTGGCCTGGAAAGTGCAGATGTGTCAGAAAAGAGACTTATGCCAGTACAGAGCAGCGTCGTGCCAACTCAGACTGCTTCACAGCCGTGTTGCGCTGCAGCGGAGACAGATCCAGCGCCATGGGAGGGCGTTTAGGGGACCAGGCGGAACTTTGTTGACCTCTGCGCTCCCGTCCTTGACAGCTCTCCTCCCCTCCGGTTTCTGCCGAATAATAATTAACATAATTTGTTGTAGTTGTAGTTAGAATTTGGTATAATATGATTGGCCAAAACCAGACAAATTCCTATGTAAGGCTGTAGCTGCATGAGTTTGAGGTCCGTTGACTGTATAAGATACTCTGATGTGAAGTTCCTTATAACAGTATTCTTTATAAAGGCTCCACTGGTTGTAAAAATAAAGTCTGATTTTATGTAAGCTTATGAGAGAATGACCTTACTTCTCACTTAATTTATTACCCCAGTACACGTTTCCTAATGAGTTTATAGTCTCAGTCGCTAGTTTTAAGTCTTCTTCAGCACAGCCTGATGCTCATTTCGTGAATTATGGTCCCATTTAGACTGTAATAGACGATAAAGCAGGGAACGCTTCAGGGCATGGCTACCGTGTGATTGAAAGGTCGCTACCAGTATGTGTCCTCAAGTTCTCCTCCTCGGTCACTTTTGGCTCCAAAAAAAACAAACCCTGAATGGCGACGGCTGTAATGGCAAATTCTAGGGCTGCATCCAAATGTCCAGCCTCCATCGCTCTTATATAGAGTCTTTGCAGGCATGTTTAGCAGGATGTCTGGGAGTCCTGAGGGCTGTCCAAACCCACACAGGCCTGACCTGATTACAGTGAACACGTCAATATACGTACGACTGAAGGTTCAGTCCGTCTATAGGTTTGACATTTGGATTCAACACTGCTCTTCAAAGCATGAAGGGAGGTCACGGTGGGTTCGCAATTGGTGAGGATGCGGGCAGCTGTACAACATTTAGTAAGAAGGCTCACCGTGTGAGTTCAGCCTGTCGCTTCATTGGGTTGGACTGGGCATGTTGTGTTTGTTTTACTTGGTCTGTGCAGATGCAAAGATGTTGCTGCATATTCATTGTTATACTTATCATATGCTGCTTGACTTGTCTTTTAGTTTTATTTGTTTTTAAAGATGTGCGTCAGTAAGGCTGCAGGCTACAGGCAACACATGTACCAGACCTGGATTTGAGAGCACAATTCAAAGCAAAGATTCATTGTTCCCGCCCTGAAAAAAATGGAAAGCCTCCACTTCCCAATAATCCTGCCTCTGGGTCAGAGTAGAGGGCTCTCACTGTGTTTGTGTGCTGCCAACAATCGAACAATCACGGTCTCAGCTCCTCTTATATTCTACAGTGTGCATCACAGTCTCCAAGGCATTCTGA
The DNA here is from genome assembly GCA_900302685.1 of Spondyliosoma cantharus. Classification (NCBI taxonomy): domain Eukaryota; kingdom Metazoa; phylum Chordata; class Actinopteri; order Spariformes; family Sparidae; genus Spondyliosoma; species Spondyliosoma cantharus. The sequence continues at coordinate 16,242 of OMLP01017910.1, read as the reverse complement.
TGGGTTGACTTGCTGATGTGATATTTTCACCACGGTGCTGCAGCAGACCCCCTACAGGACCGCTGCATGCCATGCGCAGGTCGGCATGTCGGTCCCGGGACTGATTACTCAGCTTTCTGGAGCTCTGCCAGGTGCAGCTCCACCCTCCGCAAGCTCCTCTGAATATCCTCAAGCAGCCAACTGATTATCTCTGTTTTGTCAGCGATACCGTCCCTGTGCTTGGCTGGCTGTGACCCTGCAAAGAGATAAAAACTCCGTCTGCACTGTGCTAACCTGTCTCATCTTTAATACCGAGTCTCAGCAGCAGGTCATTAAGTTGAACGCCATCCCTCCCAGACATGCAGCATGTAGCCAGCCAGCACGCTGAGAGCTAACACAAGAATTAGGACAGCAAAATATAAAAGCAGATTCCCTCAGTAATAACTGTGGGAAGTCACTCTGCCTGCCAAGACGAAAAGTTTCGTTGTTGATTTTGTTTTGAAATTAAAAAGTATGTGAGTTTAATTGGTCAGGGATGCTGGTAGATGTATTTCATTGCCCTTGGACAGAAGGTTATTTCATTTTTCAAGTTAACATGCTAACCAGCTGTTGGCTGCAGCTTCAATCTTCAAAGGACAGTCCGCTATTGTTTCTAATCAAGAGCAGATTATAGTGATCAGGAGCGTTTTGTAGCCTCTGAAAACATCTCGTCTGGAGTAATTTGAAAAAGTTAAAGAAAATAGTTTCTGATGATGTGGTGAGAGTTATCTGTGCTTGAGCTTGGAGACTACAACGCTTTTAAAAGACTGGGTTACAATTCAGGTTCTGACTTTATGATGTGGCAGCATGGACGTAGAATAAGAACTGGATACGGCATCAGAGGCGAAGCCCCGATCCGTCCTACGAAAGCTGCTCTGTTACACGTGAAGTCCTGAAAGTTTGACCTCCTGGGTTTAAAATGACTGAGACCTTCCAAGTTGATGGGCCGGACTTGCGACCTAGACACCCCCGGCTAACTTGAAGCCGCTTCTTTCGCAATGTAAGCTGATGGGAAAATGTCTTTCAGGGCCAGTGTGCATCGCATCATGTTGTAATTTCATAGTTTGGCCACTTTCTAAAATTGGCTTCCACGCCTGGTGCTGTTCCTAGGGGCTTGTGTGGAAGTATACCATGCATGGATGGTCTAATAGTGTTGAGTTGCATGAGGGGAAATGTAGCATCCAGCATTTTTGACCCTCAGAGACAAAAAAGAAGGTAAACCTCCACTGCTTCAATTTTCAGTTTGTCTCTTATGAGTCTCCTAACTGTGTGGAGGTGCAATACTAAAACACTACAGTCCCACATCAAGGGACAGATACTGAATGAGATTTATATTTCAAACTATTCCTTTAACCTGAACAATATTGGATAAATAGAACAGACCAGACCAGCAGGGGATTGGTTGAACAAGCTTAAAGCGGGAGTCTAATTAACCAGCATGTTTAATGAAACTGTGGCCTGCTGTTATTGTGCATATTGTGTTTTGTTCATCTGGATTGTCCTTGAATATCATCTCATGGGGTTAAAAAAGTGTTTTTAGCTAAAAAAAACAAACAAACAATTTTTCCAATCAGTGTTAACTCTCAGAAGCTTGTTAGTCTCAAGGAGATTTTCAGTGTTGTTCAAATGTCAAGCTTTTTGAAACATGACCGGTGGTGTGCTTCGGAGAGCGAGGGGTGCCATCTGTTACCAGGTTACCACGCTGTGTCTATAAGAGTTGTGTTATTTTTGGGGATATAACAGCAAGCTTAATAACAGTTGCTTAGAAACGTCAGGTGTTCTGGGATGTTTATGAAAGTAGACCAAGAATACCAGCTCTCTACTCAATGTGTGTTTTTTAAATTATTTTCCTCCTCAGATGATGTAGAACCTGTATGTCCTCAGAGGGTCAGGACGCTGTCCTGAGCTACATTAAAGTGTTTTTTCCTTATTTCCTGTTTTCACATCGGTGTCTCGCCCGCAGACACGGTGGCGCAGCTGATTCCTGATGCAGACTCGCCTCTCCACGAGCGCGTGCAGCAGTACCGTCAGCTACTGGATGGTCTGCCCATGGACGCTTACACGCACGGCTGCATCCTCCATCCAGAGCTCACCACTGACTCTATGATCCCAAAGTACGCCACCGCAGAAATACGTAGTAAGTGAAGCCAGCTCACCGTATTGTGCAGGCGTGACTGTCGGTCACAGCTTCGGCTGGTAATATTTTCCCTTTGTGAGTCTGTGTGTGTTTGTCGTCATGGGGAAGTGTGGTCTTAGAGACACCTACTGCAGTGGGAACTAACGCAGGCATCGTTCTGAGTGCTTTGCCTGGTTTGTCTGTCGTGAAACATGCAGGAAACTTCACAAGTGTGTAGTTGAGGTCAAAATAAAGACATGCCATCCCTGGTGTCCCGTTTAGTGTGATCCCCATTAAAAAAAATGATCTCTAGGTGTTAGATTAAAAAGTGCTTCACACAAAGCAGCAAATTATAATCAACACAGACATCAAATGTTTCTAATCAAACGGATCTGACCTCAATAATAAATTATGTAAAACCAATTCCAGTAATATTACATAAAAGAAACAAAGAGACGTGGCTAGTAAAACAAAAACTCAAATGAAATCAGTGTCGTTCTCCTCCTGCTAACTGAGGAGGACGAAGCACAACAGTGCCGCAGAATACACGCTGAACAGCGGCAGAAGCAGGTTGAGGTAACTCAAAGGTGAAACATTTTTAAGAAATCTTGAGAAATGACGTGAGAATTGTCAGGGAGAGAGCAGTGAAAAACAGGAGTCTCCCAGGAATATCGAGCAGGTTGGCAAGTATGGCTAAAAACTGACCTGGTTTTAAGTCGGGACGATCTCAGGTTCAGCGAGGCCGCAAAGAAACGAAAAACTAAAATAACAGCGTTGAGGCTTTGAGCCGTTGTTTCCTGAAGAGAGCCGGTGACCGACTCTCAGTGGAAGACAGAGGCAGACCCCTGACTAAGCAGAAAACAGACTGGACGACGAATACCAACATCTGAATCCACTCAAGTGTGTATAACAGACAAAAGGCACACAGCGTTCACAGAATCGGCTCATATTGTGCAGCGATGCGGCCTGATGTGGGGTGACTTTGCTCTGCTGCGTTTCAGAGGGCGTGCTCACATGTTTGATATTCTGAGAACGTGCGTGTGTCTGTGAGCGTGTGATATATAATATAATGTAATATGTCTTCTCTCCGTCAGCGTTTTACTCTTATTGCTTTAAGCAGCTTTTATTAGCACCAGACAATAGTAGCTAGAACAAGACAATAAAAGTAGATAGCCGTGTTTGTTTTTGCCTCATTTTTTTGTTGCATAATTTAAAAAGACTTCAGTGTTTTGAACTCTACGTGAACTGAACGTTTACTAGCTCTCGAGGGTTGAACGGGCTTCAACTTTGGGACAAACTCGTCTCCCAAAGCAAAACCAGCAGACGGGCATTATGAATGCAAAGCTATTCATCTCCCTTACAGCATTTTCCACATCATTGGCAAACAAATCCCTGCTTTTATGTGCACAACGTGATTTGCATACTGTGTAATTTGACGCTACTCAATACAGGAGCCCTTAGTGCAGCACATTGTAGTGAAGCCAGATTTATTCATCCCAACAGCTGATATCAGGCCTCCCAGTCTGAACTGTAGTGCTCTTTACGTCAGATAATGGCCTCGGCATGTAAATCCAAGCAACGAGCTGGACTCGACCGAATTCTGCAGCAGAATTCATTATCCACTGAATCTCTGGTCAGTCTGTGTTGTTTCTATCAAACCAAACAGATGCAGCATTTAATGGAAGGCAGCAGCGATGTTATTCCATTATTGTGTAATTATCCACTTATGGAAAGGTCTCCAGTAATGTCTGTGCCTGGGTCAAATTAGTTCTGAAATGTATGAATATATTAAACTAAGTTCTGAGTCCATCTTGTGATATTCTTTGTATTTCAGAAGTTTAACGGCAGCGTATCTGCAGTACGGTGATAATAAATGATAAACTGAAGCTGAAAATATAAACATTTCTACGGCCGGATGAGGGTAACAAATCCTACAAAAAGACTGGAAGCACTTTGTGATTGCAGCACTCAGTCTTCAGCACGTTGGTCCCAACTGAAGATGTAAATCTTCAACAACATATGATGTTTGCTTAGAGAGATAATTTAGAGGCTACAAGCTAAACTTCGTCTTAATAGCAGTTTGTTATTAAATGTAGGAATTTTAGAAACTTTTAGAAAGAAGAAACAACAATAACGATGTCTATTAGTTTAAAAAACAACAATATCTGACTGCCAAAAATGTGGTCTACTAAAAATGGATTAATAAAGTCAAGTCTTCTTCTTCTTAGTTTAGATTAGTTTGAATTTTTTTTTTAACTAAACAGTTAATCAATACACACTGTGTCCTTTGTGTGTGTGTGTGTGTGTGTGTGTTCAGGACACCTGGCCAACGCTGCGACGGAGCTGATGAAGTTGGACCACGAGGAGCCTCAGCTGACAGAACCGTACCTTTCCAAGCAGAAGAAGCTCATGGTGCGTTTACGATT
>OMLP01017909.1:0-11527 GCA_900302685.1 Spondyliosoma cantharus | reverse complement strand
ATTGTAGTATTGTTTCTTATATGAGGCTCCTTTTTCAACTTCAAGGTCAATATTGTTTTTCGCTGACGACAAAACAACGAATTATCCGTGCATTCATATGGAACTAAGCTTGAGGAGCGGTCCACCATTACTCCCCTTGCTGTTAGGTTGCAGGCGGCAGATGGATACTTTTTGTCTGCCATGACGGCCGCGCGCCAGAGATACGTGAGTAGTTCAAAAACTCTCTTTTTAGTAAACTCTGTGTACACAAACAATGTTCTCAATGCTCACGTTCATGTGTAGAGACCCTGGTGATGCTAAGTATTAGTATAGCAGTATAGTAGTATAGCAAAGTATTCATGTTGTGTCGAGCCTTCTTAGTGTTTTAAAAATAGCGATTTTTGATGCTAGCTAAGTGCCCCATGCACTCCTATTCAAAATGAGCTTGCCCGAAAACGAAACTACCGTAAATCTTAAAAGTGCATTTTTCATCGTAATTATTCATTTACCCGAAGGTTTGACTCATATACATTCACAAATAAAGCCTTGGTTGCTTTTTGGCGAGAGTTTCACTTTATGCGTGGGGACCAAATATATTCACAAAACACAAAATAAAACTTCAAGTGTCATGTCACAGAATGAACAAACAATTGAAACACTAAATTATCCCTAACTAACTTAAAGTAGTGCAGGTTAAAAAAGACCAAACTCAGACACATGTGATGGTAGTTTGCATTGTAAACATGTCAGGGTCCTGATGAGGCTTGTGATGGTCGGTCTGTCCATTGTAGGCCTGTGTTTATGGAACTATGACTGGAACAGAGTGAGCATATAGATGGAGGGCAGACAGCTATACTGAATATTGTCAGGTCGCAGTCGTTTTGCTGAGTTTATTTGCACTCACTGTTAGAATCCAGTAAATTCAGCAGAGCGCAGCCTGTGTGCTGCACAGAGGATGAAACTAACAGCTTGCATTTGAGCTCCTCAGAAGGTGATTGTTACTCAGGTATCTCCATGTTCTTATCTATGTTTTGCATAATGCAGAATAAATAAATATAGTTAAAATGAGAGGAAACAGTAGCATATTTACACATCAAGCAGTTACCCCTGTTCAAGTGCTCAGCTTTTTTTAAAACAACAGTAAGAGTATGCTTTAGTTTACTTTTAATGTAGCCTAATTATCAGAGATGTACTTAATGAATTTATACTTAAGTATATATACTGACAAGTATACAGAAAAATCAAAGGTCCATTTAGTGAGAAAAGTCTCAGTCCCAACTCCTCAAATACTACTGAAAAATCAACTTTTCTTACAAAATGGACCTTCAATCTTTTGATCAAGATATACTTAATAAAGTAAATACATATTAATATCAAGGTAAGATAAGGTAAGGTAATCCTTTATTGAAAATATAATGAAGTAAAAAAGGAGGTAACTACAATTAATAATAGTTAGTTACAAGTAAATGATAAGTTAAAGTGACAAGTAAGGCAATTAAGTGACATGGTGTGATTGGCAGCAGCAGTTACAGTATAATACAGCTGTAACAGACTATCAAATATTATCATGGTACCCTATGGTATGATGTGAAACGTCAATCATAATAATAGTAGAATAGTGCTGAATGATATGAGTGAGAGTGTAATGTGTATATTTAGTAAAGTGAATAAATACTTAGTAAACCATAATGCATTTTTTTCCCTGAAAGAAGTTAGTGGTTTGCCTCCCAATACTGACCCTTAGAAGTCGAGGTAATGGAGAGGAATGAGTTTGTTGACACTTTCAATCCCTGTCATCAGCAATAGAGGAAGTGTTGATCACTGCTGGTCTATGTGAGTTTTTAGTGCTCAGTGGTCTTCATTCAGGGTCCATCTACAGAGAGGAGGACCCAGTGGTTTACATAAAGCTTCTAGATGATGTTTTCATTTTCATTGATTTTATTGTACTTTAAAAAAGATAAAATCTAGGATCTTTCGCTGGTGTGCAGGGGCAGTTGTTTTTATGACTTGTTGTGATCGAATACTATGTGATCCAGTTCAGCAAGTTTAATGAAGCAAACAGGAATTTATACAGTCAAGAATAAAATCTTACGCAGTGCTAAATAAGAAAGAAGCACATAGAAACAAGTAGGTCGTTATAAAATATCAAAGTTGGTCTCAAAACAACGGGATGGGCAGGGAATGGAAACGGCCTGTGTCAGAATGAGTCCAGGTCAGATAAAATGGCTATGTTCATGGTCCAGGGAGTGATGAGAGTGGAATGAGATACTTCCAAACATGATAGGCCCTTTAAAAAGAGAATTCTCTGCTGTCATACAAACTGCTGAAGTGGGCCTCCATCACTGCAGGAAAATCTCAGAAAAGCCGAAGAGCTGGAGGACGATCTTTTATTTGTGAAGGCTCAAGTTCACAAGCTGCTGCACAAACTGAGCAAGATCAACAATGCTCTTCTAAGACAAAAGGAGGATGCTAAGAATAACTGTAGAAAGAGCCCAGGCTTCTCGTTGCGCCAAGCTCCAAGAACATAAAGCAGAGACCAGGAAGTATTCTCATCATCTGCAGACAGAGCGTCTCCACTGGCAGCAGGGAAAAACCTCCCTGCTTGAAGAGGTCGAGAAATCCAGAGCTCTTCATGTGGCTCAGCTTGACAAGCAGCAACAGGAGAAACAACACCCTCCTGACTGCTCTTAAAAACAGCTGGCAGCAGTTGGAGAGCCATCGTATCGAGTGGCAGGAGGACAAGACATCCCTCCTTCAAGCCACTGCCGGCCTCAAGAAGACTCTCCAGGAAAAGGAGGAGGAGGAGCTGGAGGAGGAAGAGAGCTGCATGAAGACCCAGCTAGAAGGTCTCAAGAGCCAGATCAAGAAGAAGAAGAAGAAGAAGTGGTCTAAAAAACTCTGCTAGTGCCCAGATCCAGACTCAGGAACAGAGACTTACTCAAAAACATCCACTTGTTCTTGTATAACTGAAAACACTTACAAAACAGTAATTTATTTAAGCGTGCTATTAATAAACTTAAAACTAAAAATGTGAGAGTACGCTTTTAGTTTACTTTTTATGTACTAAGCAGAGATATACATTACTTAATGTAGTGGGTTGACATGTAGTATACATGGTTTATACTGACAAGTACAGAAAAATCTAACGTGTACCCACTTGTTACTAAGTAAGTACTTGACTTTATATTTGAGATATACTTGGTATAGTATAGTACTATATACTTATGTAATATGGACGTATACTTTGGAAAAATGGGTTATAAAAAAAATATATTACTGATACTGATATTAGTGCTTTTTGGCCTCCTGACAAATTTATTTTCAGTATTCACTCTATCATAGCTCAGTTTTTAGTCTCTGCCATCTTCTAAGGGAAATATCTGACTTTTCAGCTGCTATATGCTCCTCTGTGTTTGTGGCAGAAAATGACACTATGAGACCAATAACACAGATATGAAGCTGAAAGGAAATTTCTCCTGTTTCATGTTTCCTGGACAGTTTTATCAGACCCCATGCACCCATGGTCCAGCTGCTCATTTGTTTTCACTTCTTTTGTCTAGAACTTGTTTGAGGACACCAACCATATCACTGTGCAGGAGGGAGAGCGGCCAGTTCATTAAGCTAACTAAATTCAGAGGACGGCACTAATGTTTACGTCCCATGCTGTCATGAGCACGGTCTTCTCATCCACGAGGAGATCATTAGTAAACATTTAGGGCGTGGGTTGGGTCCAAACATTGGTAGGGACACAACAACCCACCTTTGGAATGAAGCACTAGCTGAGCGATAACTATTTTTTTTTAAACGTGTGAACGATTTTCTCTCAAAATCAGCAGCAGGATGTCTATCTATATCTATACCGTTGTGTCGGTATGGACAAAATAACGTCACAGTGCAGACAATAGAAGAAATGGAGAAAGTGATCTGAAGTTATCATGGCTGTCAGTCTGTACCACAAACATGGGGAAAAATCTTGACTCCTGCATGTCTGGCAGTTGATATGTCAACTATCAAATTTGCACCTGACATGAAGCCTCTCAGCCACTCAAATGTTATGACAGCATGCCGGGGAGACGTAGCCTTTGAGAGGACACATAGGAATTATCTAATGTGACTTCATTCCAAAGATAACGCACAAGCAAGTTCAAATATTGGTAGTCCATAACATCCATATGCAAACCTATACCCTTGTTAATAGAAGCACAGTTATTGTGATCAGTTGTATGTGTGTAGTTCAGTAGACAGAAATTAGTTCCTCAGTGAAACTGCGCATAGAAAGGTATGTGGATTAACCTGAGTAACTGGTCATGCTTTCTGGAATGAGATGCTGCAGTTGAGTTTTTCAAACTGTTTTTTGGCACCGCAATCAAAGTTCCATCTAATTCCAAACCAAACAAGATGGCAGCCACCTCCACGGCTGATGACTCCAAAACCTGGCAACAAATCTCAATGTATAGCACATCAGGTGAGAAAAAGAAGCAAATCAGGGATGGAGTAAATATTTGCAACCGCAATTCAGCATTCCTGCTTAACTTCAACCTGAGAAAGAGGTCCAATTCTGTGTTCCAGACAACTTGGAACTCCTGAAGGTCTGCCCTCCTGCTAGAAAAAAGAAGTGCAACAATTGGAGTTGAAGGTTCTCCTTGTAATCTACAGTATTTGCATGAGGCAACTGAATGGACTATTTAATACGTTTCCAAGCATAAAATTGCTGTAAAACAAAATGTATAACAGCGTCTTTTCCCTCGTGTGGCGTTTTTCCTCCTCTGTTTTAAAAAAAAAATATATGCAAGGAGACTGCACTGCTGAGAGTTCAGCTGTGTGAGCACTTGGCAGAAGAACATCAGTTTGTCAAGGTCAGCCATGTTTGTTGTGTACGTTTGACACTGGAACGTTTGGAGGTCGAAAGTGTGACATTTCAACCGAGTTATTCTGACCTCCAACTTAACTGGAACACAGTAAAACAAAGTTAGCCACAATGAGTGAAAACGTGTTTGGGTGTGCAGGAGTTTTGATATTAAGCAGTGTAGCCTTGCAGTGTTTAATAAGCAGTAATCTTGATGACTGAATCTTTACAGACACATTATGTGACCTGCACTATACTGTGACTTTGTAGGTTATGGCCACGCTACACCACGCACTGATGCTGGCAAGACCTTCTGTATGTTTTACGCTGTCTTGGGCATCCCTCTGACACTGGTCATGTTCCAGAGCCTGGGCGAGAGGATCAACACTTTAGTCCGCTACCTCCTGCGCAGAGCCAAGCAAGGCCTGGGCTTACAGAAGACGGAGGTGTCCATGGGGAACATGGTCCTGGTGGGTCTGCTGTCATGCATGAGCACGCTATGTATCGGAGCCGCAGCCTTCTCCCACTTCGAGGGCTGGACTTTCTTCAACGCCTACTACTACTGCTTCATCACGCTCACCACCATTGGCTTTGGCGATTTTGTGGCGCTGCAGAAGAGAGACGCTCTCCAGAAGCGACCCCCCTACGTTACATTCAGCTTCATGTACATTTTGGTTGGGCTGACAGTAATTGGGGCTTTTCTTAACCTGGTGGTCCTGAGGTTTCTCACTGTCAGCACGGAGGAGCCTGACGGGAGGCCTGAGGCGGGGGCAGAGGAGCGGGAGAGGCAGCCTAAGGACATGCAGGAGGATAGGGAGGTGTCAGAGGCTGCGGCAGAAACTGCTGATGCTGCATATGAAGAAGACGTACGCAGCAGCTTGTGCAACCTGAGCCTTCCCATGGAGGGGGGCACCAGCTGTATGAATCTCCTCCCCTCTCCGGTGGAGGAGCGCAGACATGTTTTATCTGAGCACTCAAATCTGTCTGAGCCCAGCAAAGTCAGGGCCTTATTCTGCTGCATGTGCTGTAGCCTGGACATTTACGACAACCCATCTCTGCCTCCTCATGACGAGGAGGGCGGCCACAGCAACCCTGTCTTTTATAACTCCATCTCTTACAGGGTGGACCGGGCCTCATGCAGCTCCTGCCCCGGGTCATCACAGGCCTCCCCCAGCAGCGGAGTGCCCCCCCTGGGCAAGAACAACCCCCACACGAGGAGGAAGTCATTATAGTGCCTGAACTTTTAACTTGTGTCTAAGTGGCATTTGTTTTGGACTTTTTGTACACACCATAGAAGAAGACAAAACCCTCTGATTTTGTGCTCGGTGGAACAAATTTCCCTTTGCATTCCTAGTCATGAATGTAGCATTACTTGCTATTAGAAAGAAATGTAGCAAAAAAAACAAAAAACAGTTGCAATGTATTTTTCTACATTAGATATTAAAGTTTAATGTGTTAAGTATGTCACTCATATAACATCATGTTTTTCACCACTGCATTGTGTGTTTTATTGTCAGGACATTTGCGAGCAACCAGCAGAAAATGCGACACATGTGCCTGAGAAAGGTGGGGCTATCTGCATTAATATTTTAGCTGTCAGGCGCGCTGCAACACTGTCACCTGTGACCTTCAGTTATTCCCGCTCAGTAGTTATCGGTGTCTTCTAATAGGAATGTACACTCTTTCGCTCTGGCTGGTTCCCTTGGTAACGTTTCCATCCTCAGTGCAGTGGAACAAACTGGAGCCAGACACGTACAGTACAGTGAGCGGTGATTGTCTGACGCAGTCAAAACCGTGCTCTGTGATGAATGAGTGTGTCAACAAAGAACAGAAAATGAGCAGCCGCACTGAAAACGTAGCAAATTAGAAAATGTCCCCAAATGACTGTTTAATCGCGTCTTAGACGTGTGGTTAAATCACACATTGGTATTTGTCAAATTAAAAATGTAATACTCACCATGAGACAAGTAAATTGTGCCTTTGATCATACTTCTTAAGAATTTGAAATAAAGTGTTTTGTTTGTTTAATGCAGAACACAAGGCCTTTACTTAAAGCTTCAATTTAAAGGGCTACTGCACACAATTTCAGACTCAGTCAAGGAGCACTGATTAGCCTGTAAATTCTGTTATTTCATGCCCTCTGTGGTTTTGGAGGAGCTTTCAAAAATCCTGATGACATCATCAGATGATTACATTATCAGTATTTACTTGACTGAAAAATGTGTAACCACAAGCCTGAATTAATAACTGGAGGTTGAAAGAGGTTGGCATTAGCCAGGCAGGGGGTGTCAAACTAAATTATGCAGCTGGTTGAATTATGGGAATTGTAACCTGTGGTGTTTTTGGTACTTGTCCCATGTTATTATATTGGGTTGCTATAATTTCAATTTTCCTTTAAAGATGCAATATGTAAGAATGGACCACTTCATACTAGCCCACTAGCTAATTGCTAGAGTGACTGCTAACTGCTTCCAACTGTGGCTGCAGTAAGCTAGTTTAGGCTCAATTTGCTGTGCAGCTATCAGTCCAGACTAGAAGCTCGGAGCACCTGGGAAGTGTTGGTGTTTCTGCTGTTAGCAGGAGCTTTTAATTGGGAGGGGGCTAGCTGGTTAGCATGCTAAACATACTTTGTAACACAATACTTAGATGTCATAAAACCAAATCTGTTATTCCTCCGCAGTCTTTGATAGTTTTGGTCAAGTCCCCAATGTTTTCAACCAAAACTTATTGCTTCTTTAAATCTGTCTCTTGTAGAGAGGGTGCAACCCTAAATTGTTGTAGTGACCCTTTAAATCTCTCTTTCAATGGTAGTTCAATAATGAATCGGGCGCGAGTCATGCAAAGAAAGAGAAGTATGTTCATAGTTTGATCTGAAGAACTACATTTTAACAGGTCATCTTCCATTGCAGCCTGACATTTATAATATCTTGTTCTACTCAGCAGGGTGACAGTGTTGAAAGCAGCTGATTCTTGACCTCAATGACACCAACAGGGTCTGTCTATTCACCAGAGGACCCATATTCGTGCATTGCAAACATCTGCACTGAAGAACACCACTAAAATGAGTCACTGAAGCCCAGCACAGTAAGTGATTTTGAATCAGAAATAGTTGACCACTGCCAGCCTCATTTGAAATTACAATTTTCTAAAATCTCCTCCCTGTTCATATTTCAGTAATGTGAAGCTAACCTGCACTCTGACCTCCCTGTGGAGGGTCAACTTGAGGATCACTCAAGTTTTGCATCACATTACGTTATTAATAGGAGCCTCTAGTGGTAACCATCAGTGACCTGCATTTAATTTCCTCTTCTTCCCATTTCTCACACCAGGGGGCAGCATTGGTCTATGTAACAGTCACATCTGCAAGGTTTGACACTCAGTTGCTCATGTTTGCTAAAATCTTTGCATAGCGGAGTTTAATTTTTGAGTTTACCAAACTTCAAGACTGACTCGAACGTGAACACAGCTTATACACTCACACGCTGTGTGTGTGTTTGCGTGTGTCAAGATATTCACAGCACAGAAAACACAGAACATCTGTCTGAGCTCTACTGCTGCGTGCCATCACTGCTGTTTATGGAATTAAAGTGTGACAGTTGGGATTTGTTTTCATCTGGCAGCTTGAACTATGACACAGATCACTTCTGTGGGAATAAGTGTTTGGGTTCTTGATAATTTAACACAGGCTCCTCAGTCAAGCGCACAGACGTGTATCGGCTCCCAGCATTATCAGCAAGATGTTCGTGAAGCAGCAGAAAGGAAAGGTCTGAACAGAGAGCTTCATAAAGATCACTGTTTTGTGAGGGAAAAAAAGCTGCTGTCTAATTTGCATAATTAGCCCATTAATGTTGCAGATGGTGCTTCGCTTTATTCTGCTGTGATGCCTCAGATGCCTCCTCTTATCTGCTCCAACTCCCTGAGCCTGAAAGTACTGACAAACTATTTCCACAGGCCGCTGATCTAACTCCACAACACAGAGGAGGGAAATGATGGTGTTGAACGAGGAGCTTCACTCCAGCACAAAGACCTTTGTATGATGATTTTCTGCTGTTAAATCACCTCATGCATGGCTGTGACAAAAAGCAGCACCCACACTGAACTTTATTCAAGCCTCTGTGTGCGGCTCACCGAGCGGCAATCCATTTAGTGGCTTCCCATGAGGATGATAAGAGAGGTAATGTTATATTTTATGCTCATGTAATGGACGTTATTACAGGTGGCGAGCTCAAGGTGGTGGTAGGGATCTTTTTGAAGGATCCATACTCCGGATGCAGCACCTCATGTGAGTCTGGTTTCTCATGCACACACTTGAGCATGCATTTCTATTAATGCTCAAATCAATAAAAAGGTGACAATGGTATTAATGGTTGTTTAGTTTTTATGAAGAATCTCCACATAGGTTGCTAAATTTACCTCTGAAGTCACTGTACATCGGAAAACTTTTAATTGCACAACAGTGCTTTAGTGTGTTCCAAAAAATAATACAAGCCTTCAGTTGACCTCATTGTTAATTGATAACCGTGTTGAATTCCGTCCTCACAGCAATGCACACATGCTTATCCACCGCTGTATCATAGTTGTTCCCGGCTGAGAGAGTGGGTGAATAATTGATTGTATTGTGAGATATTTCTCTTTGTGAACACACCCTGTTAAGTCATTAGCATCCCGTGTTGAAGGGTCTTTCATGTGCAGTCACATTGGCAGGGCACACCAGATTAAATCGGAAACGAGCCGGCGGTTCAGGCAGAGTGCAGCTCCTCTCTTTTCTAAAGGGTGAAAAGCTTTAATATGGCAGAAATATGAGCAGGAGGTTCATAATAGAAGCTGCACGCAAATACAGTATTTATGAATGTGCAAATAAACTGAACCAATAGCGGTTGCCATGTTTTGATTATGGAGAAATATGTTTGCCTGTGTACGCTGCATTCACAGCCTTTCAGCCTGGAGATTATGAGTTATTTTCTTGGACAAGCATCAAAATGCAAAAGCACATTCTCCCTGGCTCACAGGGAACACAATGAAAGATTAAGGAACTAAAAACAAGTGTCATATTTATTCAGATTGATTAAATAAGTAGAAATTAGGTTTCAGTTGGGGAGCATTGAGAAAACAGGCATTAATAGAAGTTCATTGGTGGGGTAATTGCTCATTAGTTTTAATTTCCAGCCAATTTGCTGCTTGTGTTGAACAGTTTGAAAAGGCTGTTTTCACTCCGTGGTTGTCTTCTCCAATCAGAATGCCTTTGACATGCTGTGTCTCTTTGACATTTTGTGCCGCTTGATTAATTGGAGTTTAAATTGAGTCTTAAAGGAGAATTTGAATCGGCCCTTAATCAACGAGCCTACACCTCCACAATAATGACATCCAAATTTGATAACACTAATCATAAACTGGCAATCAAATCAAATGAATTATACCTCTCTGTGTTTAGCTCGATAGTGATATAGCAATTAAGAGCAGTCAACCTGAGACTTGAGGTTTTGAGAGTTTGACTTTGACTTTATTCTATAAGCTGATTCCCAAAGTCTTTTAGTCTTCCTGGGGTCCCAGCAAAACAAGAACGATAAAGGACAACAAACTAAGTTAAAGAAGTGAAGAAAATGAAATACCAGCCAAGTACAAAACTCAGAAAGAAAGTGAACTGCATGAGCAAGACGTTTTACTGGTCAGGAGAATGTTGAACATTTCCTTGTCTTTTACTTTGAATGCAAAGTGTCTGTCCACTGAATTCATGTCCTACCCACAGAAGCCAAGGTGTTTTCACAGGTATATTTGATTGAACTTAGTGGAATTTTGTGTAACTGTTCATGAATGCCTACTTGACTTTCGTGACCCATTAACTTATCCTCTTATAGAAATTGACCTTTGTCTAATGTTTTGGTTTAAGATGAAAACCCTGCAAAACTAAAGACATCACACCCAATTGCAAATTTTGGCAATGTAAGTTTCTGCAAATGACATGACAATTCAAAAAGGAGGACCGGAGGGTGTGTTCCAACTTTCGGGGGATCACACTCCTCAGCCTCCCTGGTAAAGTCTATTCCAGGGTACTGGAGAGGAGAATTCGGCCGATGGTCGAACCTCGGATTCAGGAGGAACAATGCGGTTTTCGTCCTGGCCGTGGAACACTGGACCAGCTCTATACCCTCCGCAGAGGGCTCGAGGGTTCATGGGAGTTTGCCCAACCAGGCATTCGACCGTGTCCCTCGTGGCGTTCTGTGGGGGGTGCTCTGGGAGTACGGGGTCGGGGGCCCTCTATTAAGGGCTGTACGGTCCCTGTACCACCGGAGCAGGAGTCTGGTTCGCATTGCCGGCAGTAAGTCAGACCTGTTCCCAGAGCAGCTGGGATGAAATTCAGCACCTCCAAGTCTGAGGCCATGGTTCTCAACCGGAAAAAGGTGGCTTGCTCCCTCCGGGTTGGGGGAGATTTTCTGCCTCAAATGGAGGAGTTCAAGTATCTTGGGGTCTTGTTCACGAGTGAGGGAAGGATGGAACGTGAGATTGACAGGCGGATCGGTGCAGCAGCCGCAGTAATGCGGTCGCTGTATCGGTCTGTCATGGTGAAGAGAGAGATTTACTCTCGATTTACCGGTCAATCTACGTTCCTACCCTCACCTATGGTCATGAACTTTGGGTTGTGACCGAAAGAATAAGATCCCGGATACAAGCGGCCGAAATTAGTTTCCTTCGCAGGGTGGCGGG